>CATLJY010000231.1:65063-166417 GCA_949987705.1 Thereva unica | reverse complement strand
CACGTTGTTAAACGCTCCCTCTATTTCAGCGAAAGCTATTAATGTATACTCTTTGACCTCAAGTGACTTTTCTATGGTTGAAACCAATGAATGATAGGCAGTAACCGTAGATATTCCCTTTGTATAGGTGTGCTGCGTGCCAGAGAGCTCCGAGGTTAGTATGGCCTCAGATATATTTCAATTAGGTTTTCTAGAGTCTTTAATACAAAAGATGATAGGCTGATTGGCCTGACATTTTTGTGTGTTGCATGGGAGGCTTTTCCTACCTTGGGTGTAAAGACTACTTTTACCTCTTTCCAACTAGAGGGAATACAATTAATTTGAAGGCATCCGGTAACCATAGGCTGCAACCAGGGAATGATAAGACTAAGGGTGCGTTGCAGCTGTATCGGCACTATGCCGTCAGGGCCTGGTAATTTATAGGGCTGAAAGGTGCATAGAAGATGGATTTTACCACCTGTGGTGAAGCTGGAGGGTTTATTGCGTTGGTTGTGTCAGTCGTGGTACTACTCGGGAAGTGGTGTCCATTAGTCTATGAGTTTCTTTACGTAAATAGTATTGTTAGCGCTTTAGTTAATATTTTACGTAGCCTTCAGGCTTTCGACGTGGACTCTATATTGCTGGAAAAGGTAGCCCAGGTACGTTTGGCCTTCCTTATTGCCATTTTGTATCTATTCATCTTCGACTTATAGCAGCCCCAAGAGGTTACGCCGTTGCTGTGTCTAGCTAGGCTAGACAACAGTGAGGTGCTGTACCAAATCACTTAACAGCTCTCGGAAAAGCACTCTACTAAAAAGCATGCCGTTAAGAGTGTGGATGGAAGGCTGCTGTGCAGCGACGAAGAGCAACTCCAAAGATGGAGAGATAACTTCTTCGCCGCCCTGAATGGTTCACTTACACAGGAACCTAACAATCTGCGACAACTGGAGAGGCATCTGTTTATTATCTACTGTGGGAAAAATGTTGTCCCATATATTGCTATCTAGGATAAGAGAGGCAGTAGACCGAACGCTTAGGAGGCAGCAGGCCGGATTCAGGAAGGGCCGCTCTTGTATTAATCATATTAATACCTTGAGAATAATAGTGAAGCAGTCTACTGAATTCCGATCCCCCCTTTAACTTGCTTTCGTAGACTATGAGAAAGCGTTCGACTCGGTTAATAGGAGCTTCATTTGGCAGGCACTACGGCGAAGTGGACTGCCTGATAAAATAATAGAATTGATAAAACCCTATATAAAAATTTCAAATGCAGAGTTCTCCATAATGGAAAATTATCCGACAGCAGGATAATGGTGAGATCTGGAGTGCGACAAGGATGCCTACTTTCGGCATTATTATTTCTTATAGTAGAACGATAGTAGAACAAGCGGCATACAATGAGGTTTGCTAGACCGCCTTAAGGATCTCGACTACGCGGAAAGTAGTCCAGAAGACTTAAGGCTAAATCCGACTAAAACCAAAGAAATGCGGATTAATTCAAACACCATTGAACGGACAGCTCTGAATAACCGGGACGTGGAACTGGTAGATAAATTCTACTTTTTCGGTAGTATTATTACCAAAAATGACGGGGCAGAAGAAGACGTCAGTTCCAAAATTAATGAAGCACGAAGCGCATATACCTGCCTGTCTCGTATATGGAGATCAACGGAGATCTCAGCTAACACCAAATTGCGGCTGTTCAACTCCAACGTTAAGGCAGTTCTTTATTACGGTTGCGAAACATGGAAATTTGCCCAATTCATCACAGGGCGCCTACAAGTTTTCATCAACAGATGCCTACGTCGTATCCTAGAAATCCGCTGGCAACATCAATTTTTAAATGAAGAACTATGGCGCCGTGCCGGCCAAGAAAGGATAGAAGACAAAATCAGGCGAAGGAAATGGACAGGCCCTTGACTGGAATCCGCAAGGATCCTGTCGAGTTGGAAGACCTAGAACAACGTGGAGGATAACCCTACTAGCAGAAGCTGCAACAACTGGGAGATCCTGGTCAGAGCTGTCGCTCAAAACAGAGTCCGCAGGAGAGCAACTGTTTCCGCCCTATGTCCCATGAGGGATTAAAGAAGCATAAACTAAAAAAGTAAAGTATTCTGCTTGTTGCCAGTCCAATGCTGTAATGTCAGTGCTTGTTGTAGGCTAAGGCACAGAAAATTGCATGCATTTCTCTTTGTCTGGAATCCACATTCTTGCAACAGATAGAAGAGCATACAAATTTCTGTGCAACAGATAGAAGAGCATACAAATTTCTGTGCTACAAAAGAGCTCCAATTTGCGTTTAGGACGTATTTTTCAGCCTCAATTAAGAAGAGTTTAGTGATTTTTGAGGTCCTTAATTGTGGCAGAAAAATACTTATAATGTGTAAAGCTTTTATATGGAGAATATTCACGCCTGAGTTGCAGTTAGATTGAATTCAGACTTATAAGCAAATTGTACTCGGTGCTCGATTATACCGTATAGGGACTGATATGAGTAAAAGTACTCGGTAAAAAATATCTAGTACTGACCAGTTACCAAAATGAGAGGGAAACGAAACTGACCCGCCGAATAAAGGCGGCGGAAAGTTTTTTAAATGCCTTCCAAAGTCTAAGGTTGCTGGTAGAGTGTGCATAATATGTGAAAATGTTTATCATGAAGGTGATTTCAAAAGATTTAAAAATACGAAAATCGTAAGTGATGTGCTAATTATCTGTCCGGAACATGATGCATCCGACATAACCTCGAAGTTTGACAGCAAGACATTAAGCTCACAAGCTAGCTGGATCATTGCTCAAATTAAACTAAACGAAAAAGAAAAAGTTCAAGAAGAATTTCTTAAAAATGTTTCACTAAACGTTAATGAACAAGTGGTTGAGAAACTTAACCTAACAATGGTCGACCCGGATGATGATTACACAAGTTTAAAAAGCAAAATATTTCTACTCAGACAACTTAATGCTGAACTACAAGATAAAAACGCACTATTGAAAGAACTATTAAACAAAACAAAATCCGAAAATAAAACTAGAACGACTTATGCCGATTGTATAAAAATGACGGAAAGACAAAAAGAACATGTACCAACTCTCGTAATTAAATCTAAAGAAGATAAAAACAAAAACAAAACAAAGCAAGTTGTAGTAAATAAACTTCAAAACGACATAAAAATCCCAATAAAAAAACTCCGCGAAACAAGGAATGGCTCAATTGTGATTAAATGTATAAACACAGAAGATGCTCTGAAGACTGAGGAAAAATTAATAGAAAAAATTGGAGAAGATTTCGAAGTAATCAAAGAAGAAGTCCTAAACACGAGAATGAAAATCATCGGCATTGAAAATAATATGACACAAGAAGAACTGGAGTCTGACATTAATGAACGGAATTTTGCTGATAGCGAACTCTTCTGCACTGTAGTGCATTCCTATAAAACCATCAACAAAACACGGAATGCTATTATAGAAGTGACAGCTGATACATATAAATATATAAAAGCTCTTGGAAACAGAATATACATTGGTTATCAGTGCTGCAAGGTGTTGGATGATCTTAATATAATGCCTTGTTACAATTGTGGCAGATTAGGCGATAGTGGTCGCAAATGCAAAAACGAAACCGCTTGCCTGAGATGCAGCGGTAAACACTTAACAAAAGAGTGTGATGGCAAACAATCAGTAAAATGTGTGAACTGCTGTTTCAACAACAATAAATATGACAAAAAAGTTGACATAAATCACATAGTAACTGACACAAAAAATTGCGAGTATTTAAAATATCATATTAATAAAAAAAATCAACAACACGGACTATCCTACTGCACCTTTAGTTCAAAGATTTCTGGGCTACAAAGGTGATTCACCTAATTAACAAATACAACGACAAGTAATGAATTTTGAATTCATTGTCAATTTACAAGAAAATCTTATTAAGAAAGAAAAAATTTACAACAATCTCATAGCCCTCAATAGACATATCGATAATAATACCGACCTAATTATGTATGTCAACATCCGTAGCTTAAATGTCAATATAGATAAATTGTCAGTCTTAGTTGAGCGTCTTAAGGTCAAGCCTTGTATAATAGTATGTTCAGAAACCTGGAAACAGGCAACAGTAAGGTGCTGTACCAAATTACTAAACAGCTCACGGGAAAGCACTCTACTAAAAAGCATGCCGTTAAGAGTGCGGATGGAAGGCTGCTGTGCAGCCACGAGGAGCAGCTCCAAAGATGGAGAGATTACTTCTTCGCCGCCCTGAATGGTTCATTTACTCAGGAACCTCAGGAAACCAGCAACTGTTCAACACTGAATTAAAAACATTTCGTCTTTCTACTGAACGCACCCATTATGGTGCCGCTGATTAAACATCGCGAAAGCTATACTTTAGTCTCCTTAATTTCTAAGCTTTAATTACCGTTGTTTTGAACGATAAATCTAAATCTAATAACTTTTCCTTCTTCTCTTATCAGTCCTCGACGCGATCGGTCACATTTGTCTATCTCGTATACATTTGTCTATCTCGTATACATATTGTGCACATTTTGAATTCTTAATTAAAAAGGTTTTTTATATCATAAAAGTGTTCTTTCTTTTCTAAAATCTGGATTCCTTTCATTCTTAACATTTTTTGGTGCCGAAACCCGGGAACCTGCTTCCCTCGTGCTTTTAAATTTTCGTGCACAATATATTACGGTATTCCTTTCAACCGAAGCGATCATCTCGTGTCGTAAATGTAAAAATTCGATAACAAAACTGATCAAATGTTCAAAGTGTCGTGCCGTCTGAACATACACATGTACATGATATTAAAAATGTAACAAAACGTGAGTTAATCACCTGAAAAGTGAGTGCAGTGAATTAACGGTACACCCATTAGAGGAACATAAAGACATGTGGCTATGCTGACTCAACTTATCTTGGAATCACCATCTGCCTACAATTACTGTACAACAAGGAGCATAATTAAATTTCAAGGCTAGAATCCGGTGAGTTCGTTCCAATTTCTCATTATCACTAACTAATCACTTACGTGCAATAATTCAAGTGAAAATCAATCGGACGTGTAAAGTAAAAACTGAAAAAAGAACGGTCGTTATAATCCACAGTTAAGGTTCGCATGATATAAAAAGTTCATTCGCGCATTTCGCATTCATGTTCCTGTCTCTTAAAAATTTATTATCGTCTTATAGTACATATAATTGAATTCAACTTGCAATTTAACGGAATTTTATGTTGAACAGTGACGTAAGCGCAATCCTGATCAGCAGAAAGCTTTATATGCGTAGATAACTTGATTAAAAGCTTTATGTGCGCAGCCAATTTAACTTCACTGCCGATCTATAAAAGCTTTCTATAAAAGCTTCTAATTTCTAATTTCTGATTTGTAGAAAGCTTCATGTGTCAAACAACTTAGTTCCACTCATGATCAATTAAGAGCTTTATATACTTAAATATTCTATTCATATACATATGTTAATCAAAATTTTATGATCTGCTTTCTGTGCGCAAGTGCTTTAAATTTACCTAGAATCGATAGAAAACTTAGCCACATTCACATTTAATAAAGACTGAACAGCCGTTTGTCTAATTTATTGAACAATGTAAACAAAACTCATTGATTGTGATAAAGTTCGCGTTATTTAAAATCCATTTAACAAAAAATTTATCAAAGAAGTGTTGAAGTTATGATGATAATAACCAATCAAAATACAGATAAACTATTATGAATTGACATTTCTAAATACGTTTGACATTTATTGACATTTTAAATTATGTGATGTGATGTGATGAATACCAAGCGTTAATACGTTAATATATAACTAACCTTTTTGTTGAATTCGTTTTGAATATTATCCATTTATTAACATTAATATCAAACTAACTTATTGAAATTGTTTTTGAGAAAATTTAATTACGTTACATAGTCATCAACTTATAATAAAGTCACACACATACTTTGACATTTCCATTAGTGACGTTAAGTGTTTACCAAACAATATTCTTTGAACCATTGTGATAACCTACTTAATTCGTATAATAAAAAAAAACTTATATCTTTTGAAATCGCTGGTATTATTAAATTATTAAATAATCCATTAGCTAATACTGGTATAAACAAACTGAACTAAATATTTCGGTGCGGTAATTGTCGGTAGTTACGTTTGTTGAGATATCGGGTATCGTAAATAAACAATTGTCCATCAAAATGGAAAAAGTAAAGGCCAAACTTAACCTCGTAAAAGATAGAATTGAGAAGTTCATGCTGAATTCCAACAAGACGGGTAAGGAAAAGCGAACCAAAGAGTTCTTGTCTACGCGCCTCCAATTACTAGAAAGTTACTGGTATCAATTCCAACTCGCATATGAAGAGCACTATGGATTAACCGCTTCTGACCTGCTAGCCCCAGGCTCGGAATTAGGAAAGGATGATATTGACATATTTTCTGATGTAGAATGCGCTTACGTAGATGTCGCGCAATGGTTAAAGGAGGAACTTAACGCTCTCAACCCTATAGTAGAGAACCCTATAATAGAGAATCCTGAACATGAACTTCTCCATTCAACTCTTCAGCCACGCTATCAAGGAACGTCACTGAAGCTACCAAAAATAAGCTTACCGTCATTCGGTGGATCCTACTTAGATTGGCCCTCCTTCCACGATACATATGTAGCCTTGATTCATAATAATGCAACATTGGCTGAGGTGCAAAAGCTCCATTACTTAAAGTCTGCTATTACGGGTGATGCTGCTAAGCTCCTGCGGCATTTCTCCATCACTAGCAATAATTACGCCTCAGCATGGAACACTCTTGTGGACAGGTACGCCAACACACGAGTTCTTGTGAACGTCAATCTACAAGCGCTTATTAGTCTTCAACCCATGGCTTCTGAATCTCCATTGGAACTTCGACGTGTTCTTGATAACTTCAATCAAGCTGTAAGAGCCCTCGAAAACTTATCTCGTCCGGTAGACCAATGGAATGACTGGCTTATATATTTTTTGGCCAACAAGCTAGAACCTATCACTCGTAAGGATTGGGAGACTTCACTCAACTCCTCTACCGAGGTGCCTCCCTACAACTGCCTGACGGATTTCTTGGAGAAGAGGCTGCAAGCTCTAAGTGCAATCAAAAATACGCAGACACCTGAGCGCAGGAATCTTGCCGTTGCTGGACAAAACTACTCAAAACCCACCTCCAGAGTCCACCATTCAACTACTAGAGATCACAAGTGTTCGCATTGCTACGGGAAACATCTCTTGTTATTCTGCCCACAATTCAGGTCAATGACCATTGATAATCGAATCGACTTAGTACAGCGGAAACGACTCTGCAGCAATTGTCTGAACCCTAATCATATTGTTTCATCCTGTCCCTCAACAAACAGATGCAAACACTGCCACCAGAAGCATCACACCATGATACACCGGCAAGCTCAAGCAGTGGACACTACCGCTTTCAATACCTACAAACCAACTACCCCTGACGACATTCAAACCTCGTCAACACGAGCACATTTTTCAAATTCACGGTGCAACGAACCAGTACTACTTGCGACCGCACTGTTATTGGCTGAGTCCCAGGATGGTCGAAAGCTGAAGGTACGCGCTCTTTTGGATCAAGGATCTGAATCCAATTTCATCACAGCATCGTTGGCGAACTTATTGAATTTACCCAAGAAACATACACACACTTCCATCTTTGGAGTGGGCCCATTTGAAACAGCCGTCGCAAACGCATTCGCGTCTCATGATGTCATCTCTTTACACAGTGGAGATCGGTATTCTATTCAGTCTCTTATACTACCAACGTTGTCAAACCTCATGCCTTCACAACAAATAACACCAAACGAGTGGCCACATCTCCTAGGACTCCCATTAGCTGACCCAGACTACGAGAAACCTGCACCGATAGATTTAATTTTGGGTGTCGAAGCTTATACAAGAGTACTATTAGATGGAGTACGCAAAGGTCCACCGGGAACGCCTATCGCACAACTAACTACACTCGGATGGATTATTTCGGGCCCAGTGACTAGCTCCATTCCTACTCCATGCTCCACGCTAACTCTTCACACAACAACGTCCGAAGTATGCACGCTACTCAAACGATTTTGGGAATCAGAAGAGCCACCCACTAAAACCATTCTTACTCCTGCTGAAGCTTATTGTGAGGAGTTCTTCAAACAAACTCACATAAGAGAGTCGACAGGACGATACGTCGTTCGCTTACCAATGAAATCTCCAGCTAATTCACTAGGGTCGTCTAGAGGAACCGCCATGTCGCGTTTGTTACGACTGGAAAATAAACTTGCACGCGATACGGAGCTCCATGAGCTTTACTCCACTTTTATGAACGAATATATACAACTAGGACATATGGAGGAGGTCACGGATGAATACACCGATACTCCAAGTTACTATCTCCCTCATCACGGCGTACTCAAACCCAGTAGCAGCACGACTAAATTGCGCGTAGTCTTCAATGCGTCGCAGAAAACCAGTTCACAGTTGTCGCTGAATGATATACTTCATATAGGACCCAAATTGCAGAACGATTTAATCGCGGTATTACTGAAATGGCGCTTGTATCCCTGCGCACTTGCAGGTGACATCGAGAAAATGTACCGCCAAATTCGTGTCAACACGGACGACACAGATCTCCAGCGGATTCTTTGGCGACCATCGACTTCGCAACCTATAAAGTGTTATCGATTGCTCACGGTGACATACGGCACGGCGTGCGCTCCTTATCTTGCCTGCAAAACTCTTCGACAGCTAGCAGATGAATATGCAAACAGTCACCCGTCAGCGACTAAAATTATCAAAGAAAACTTGTACGTCGACGATGCGTTATTTGGAGCTTACTATGAAGAAGAAGCTCGACACCTCCGACATGAGCTTTGCGCGCTACTGAAAACTGGTGGGTTCAAGCTACGAAAATGGCAAGCCAACGCACCTCCGCTATTGGAGGGCATTCCAGAAGAAGATCGGGCATTACCTAATTCACTCAAGGTCGTCACCGACGAAACAATAAAGACCTTAGGCATTGCGTGGAGCCCGTCAACTGACGTGTTTAGCTTTCCTATAACATTACCAATCTCATCGGCTACAACCAAGCGACTAATACTAGCTGACATCAGTCGTCTCTATGACCCACTTGGATGGCTGTCCCCGGTCACCATCACTGCCAAAATATTTCTACAACAACTGTGGTTGGCGAAACTGGATTGGGACGATCCACTCCCTGTCGAGTTAGAAAATACATGGAAAACCTACAAACGAGAGCTACAAGGTCTATCTGAGGTTCGCATCACCAGATGGATTGGCACGACGGCTACGCCAATAGGGCTCGAATTGCATGGCTTTAGCGACGCATCTCTTTCAGCGTATGGTGCTGCAGTATACTTGAGAGTCATGCGAGATCCAGACAACATTCAAGTTTCCTTGCTTGCTGCAAAAACGCGCGTAAGTCCACTTAAAACTATATCTCTACCGCGACTAGAACTCTGCGGAGCAGCGCTGCTGACGGAGCTTATGTCTTACATTCAATCAACGTTGGAGCTTAAATCAGCCCCGGTACATCTATGGACTGACTCAACTATAGTCCTATCCTGGCTAAAAGAACATCCATCCAAATGGAAAGTATTTGTCGCGAACCGAGTGTCGTCAATTCACCAAAATCTACCAGATGGTAAATGGCATCATGTGCAATCTGCACACAATCCGGCGGACTGCCTAACTCGAGGTTTATCCCCTTCGGAGCTCAGAGATCACTACTTATGGTGGTCAGGACCACAATGGCTCAGTCAACCTACTACTGATTGGCCTGAACTACAAAAGCAACACAATCATGATGAAGTGTACCATGAGCTACAGAAACCCTCTGAAGTAACTCACACGTTCTCGACGACTACTGATGATTCTCTAACTCATCTACTAAATAGATACTCAAGTTTGACGAAACTCATTCGAGTCACAGCCTACTGCCAACGATTCTTGCAGAACTGCAGGAACAAAACGTTGCGACACCATGGATTGCTAACGTTAGAAGAGCTACAGCGAGCTCTCACTAGCTTGATCAAATTAGTCCAATATGGGAACTTCCCTCACGAGCTAAGGTGTCTGAGAAAAGAAATTAACTTGCCCGAAAAAAGCAAACTACTGTGTGTCAACCCATTCCTAGACGATCAGGGCGTCCTACGAGTCGGCGGTCGGCTGAAAAGAGCACCTTTACCCTTTGACGAGAAATTTCCAGCCATTCTTCCAAAGAACAGTCCCTTCACACGATTAATAATACGACATTCACACCTCACCACATTACATGGAGGAGTCCAAGCTACCTTACATCATACACGGAATAGGTATTGGATATTGAACGGTCGCAGCATGGTGCGTCAATTGGTGAGAGGTTGTGTAGTTTGTTGCCGTCACAAGGCAACCACGAAGCAACAAATAATGGGAGATCTACCCGCTGATCGCCTTCATCCTACAAAACCGTTTCTAATCAGCGGAGTAGATTTCGCTGGACCATTCACTACCAAATTACTTAAAGGTCGAGGTAACAGGACAACAAAAACCTACGTTGCTGTTTTCATCTGCTTCGCAACTCGGGCAATTCACCTAGAGTTAGTTATGGATCTCACCTCTTCAGCTTTCATAGCCGCCTTTCGACGCTTCATCAGTCGTCGAGGGCGTTGCTCTAAGCTATATAGTGACAACGCAAGGAATTTTGTTGCCGCAGATAAAGAATTGACACAACACCTCAAGCAAGTAACGTCAGACTCATCATCAGCACAGCAAATTGTCACAATTTCGGGAACGGAATGGCATTTCATACCACCAGCCGCGCCGCACTTCGGTGGCTTGTGGGAAGCGGGGGTGAAATCGTTCAAACACCACTTCAAGAGAATTGTTGGACCACATACGTTGTCCTTGGAAGAAATGCTGACGCTAGTAGCACAGATTGAGGCCTGCCTCAACTCTCGGCCTCTCCACGTTCTCAATGACGATCCTGACGACTTAAATGCTCTAACTCCTGGGCACTTTCTGGTTGGTGAACCCTTGCTATCAGTGCCAACCCCAAGCACTATTGATACTTCAATCAACCGGCTTTCCCGTTGGCAGCTGGTCCAACATATGCAGGAGCAACTATGGCAACGATGGAGTAAGGACTACTTGTATAGCCTGCAGACGCGCTATAAATGGCAACAGAATGAGACTACTGTGAAGCTTCATGACTTGGTGCTCATTAAGGATGAGCACACTCCGCCTGCAAAATGGCCATTAGGTCGCATTGTTCAACTACATCAGGGTGAGGATGGACGTGTTCGTGTGGTGACAGTCCGTCACCGAACAGGACTCTCTAAGCGACCTATCACAAAACTATGTGTGCTTCCAACTACGAACGATGACAACTAGTCACCTGTTAATAAGCTAATTCTTCATATATGTGTACGATTTTATTGCATCACTACATCATGGCGGGCGGATTATCTACTACTTCTACTCTTCTACTCGCATCTCCATCAGGCATGGCGGGCGGATCATCTACTACTTCTACTCGTCTACTCGCATCTCCATCAGTCATGGCGGGCGGATCATCTACTACTTCTACTCTTCTACTCGCATCTCCATCAGTCATGGCGGGCGGATTATCTACTACTTCTACTCTTCTACTCGCATCTCCATCAGTCATGGCGGGCGGATCATCTACTACTTCTACACTACAGCAACTTATCGTGCTATCACACGAGGCGGGCGGAATGTTCAACACTGAATTAAAAACATTTCGTCTTTCTACTGAACGCACCCATTATGGTGCCGCTGATTAAACATCGCGAAAGCTATACTTTAGTCTCCTTAATTTCTAAGCTTTAATTACCGTTGTTTTGAACGATAAATCTAAATCTAATAACTTTTCCTTCTTCTCTTATCAGTCCTCGACGCGATCGGTCACATTTGTCTATCTCGTATACATTTGTCTATCTCGTATACATATTGTGCACATTTTGAATTCTTAATTAAAAAGGTTTTTTATATCATAAAAGTGTTCTTTCTTTTCTAAAATCTGGATTCCTTTCATTCTTAACAGCAACAATGCACAGCCAATTCGAATCACCACCCGGGCCCCATCCAAGACGGAAATAGTAACCGCAATTCATGAGATGGCCAATGGTAAAGCAGCTGGGAAAGATGGCATCCCGCCAGAATTGTTGAAAGCCGATTCAAGCCTCATAGCAGATGCGCTTCAGCCAATCCTGGAATTAGCATGGAACACCTGTACCTTTCCGGAGGATTGGACGGAAGGTATCATAGTCAAAATACCAAAAAAGGGGGACCTAACAATATGCGACAACTGGAGAGGCATCTGTTTACTATCTACTGTGGGCAAAATTTTGTCCCATATATTACTATCTAGGATAAGTGAGGCAGTAGACCGAACGCTTAGGAGGCAGCAGGCCGAATTCAGGAAGGGCCGCTCATGTATTGATCATATCAACACCTTACGAATAATAGTGGAGCAGTCTACTGAATTCCGATCCCCCCTTTACCCTGGTGGGCCTCGGTGGTCTAGAGGTAAGGCGCCTGACTACTATCCCCAGAGGTCCCGGGTTCGAATCCCGGCGGTGCCACGGTCCTAGCCTTTCCCAATTTTCCGCCTACATAACTTCCCTTCTTTCTTCTCCCCTCTTTACATTCCTGATCCCTCCTGTCATAGTCTTCGCTAGTCCTTCCCCGCTCCACCAAGCGCATGTCATCGGTTGGCTGATGAGATTCAACTCGTTTCAGGAGGCATAACACTCCAGCGAGCTGTTTCTCAAATGCCCCGATGCCAAAGTCGTGAAATGGTTGGAAGTAGGTGGAATAAAATATCGCGGCTAGGTTGTGGCAGCTCCTTCCTACTTCTCTGTCTCTCTCTTCCTACTCTCTATCTTCTGGCTAGAGCTGCTGTTCGACATTCTATATGAAAAAAATAGATTGTCGAACAGTACAAAGGGGCTTTCCCTAAGCCTCTAGTCTACCACATAAAAAAAAAAAAAAAAAAAAACCTTGCTTTCGTAGATTATGAGAAAGCGTTCGACTCGGTCAATAGGAGCTTTATATGGCAGGCACTACGGTGACGTGGACTGCCTGATAAAATAATAGAATTGATAAAAGCCCTATATAACAATTCCAAATGCAGAGTTCTCCATAATGGAAAATTATCCGACAGCTTCGAGGTGAGCTCAGGAGTACGACAAGGATGCCTACTTTCACCATTACTATTTCTTATAGTAATAAATGACATCCTTGTCGGCGCTCTAGATAGTAGAACAGGCGGCATACAATGGGGTTTGTTGGACCGCCTTAAGGATCTCGACTACGCAGATGATATCTGTTTGCTGGCCCACAGACACCAGGACCTCAAAAACATGTTAAACAATTTGGCAACAGAAAGTAGTCCAGCAGGCTTAAGGCTAAATCCGACTAAAACTAAAGAAATGCGGATAAATGCAAACACCATTGAACGGACAGCGCTGAATAACCGTGACGTGGAACTGGTAAATAAATTCTGCTACCTCGGTAGCATTATTACCGAAAATGGTGGGGCAGAAGAAGACGTAAGTTCCAGAATAAATAAAGCACGAGGCGCATATGCCTGCCTGTCCCGCATATGGAGATCAACGGAGATCTCAACTAACACCAAATTACGGCTGTTCAACTCCAACGTTAAGGCAGTACTTTTGTATGGTTGCGAAACATGGAAAGTCACCCAATTCATCACGGGACGCCTACAAGTCTTCATCAACAGATGCCTGCGTCGTATCCTAAAAATCCGCTGGCAAGATAGAATTTCAAACGAAGAACTTTGGCGCCGTGCCGGCCAAGAAAGGATAGACGACCAAATCAGGCGAAGGAAATGGAATTGGGTTGGCCACACCTTGCGACGCGAAAACGAAAATCTAGCCAAACAGGCCCTTGACTGCAATCCGCAAGGTTCCCGTCGAGTAGGAAGACCTAGAACAACGTGGAGGAGAACCCTACTAGCAGAAGCCGCAACAACTGGGAGATCCTGGTCGGAGCTGAGAGCTGTCGCGCAAAACAGAGTCCGCTGGAGGGCAACTGTTTCCGCCTTATGTCTCATGAGGGATTAAAGGAGCGCAATGATGATGCAATGATGTCACGTCAAAAAAATGGGGATTGGGACAGTTCGGCGAATAAAAATTCGGGTAGTTGGATATGACGAACTGAATCTTAAAATAAACTCAGTTCGCTACAATAGGCACATATTCAACTGAGGATAAAACAAACCAACTAGACTCGAACTAAAGTTGAACGAAAAAGCTCGCTCGAAAAGAGAGTAATATAAGGTGACCACCCGTCTCGGATTGGCCGGGACAGTTCCGGATTTCCACTTTGCGTCCCGGATTTTTCTAGAAGCAATATTTGCCCCGGATTCAGGTTTTTTTGTCCCGGATTGCCCCGAATTTTTCAAAAGGTTCTTATTTGCAATATTTATTTTAAATATATTTCAACTAGAATTATTTTTACAAAATTTGAACCAAAAAAATTGTGCATATCAAAATACGCGGCACGCTTTAAACCACTTGAAGCATACAGTGAACTCTCGATTTTGCGAATTCCCTTCCACGTAACGCTCAGAGACACGATGTGTAGCGTAGGCGCTGGACACCAGTGCTTCGATACATATCGTGTATCTGAGCGTTACGTGGAAGAGGAAAATATAAAAATTTGATTCATTTAAAACATATACATACTGATTTTTATTATATATAGTATTTGTTAAAATAATCAAAAAAATCATATTTAAGTTATTTGACTTAAGTAAGCTCCCCCCCTCCGGCCCACTGCAAGTTCCCGTCCCGGATTTGAAATAAAAAAATATGGTCACCTTCAATAATCAACTGGAATAGTGGAATGTCATCCCAGTGGGCTTTTGCATTTCTAACTTCTGGTGGAAAAGCAGCAACAATTTCAAGCATGACCGGGGTTTAAGCCGGTGAAACTACTTATGTGGATTGAACTGAACATTACCGAACTGAGGTCGGTGAAGCCGGTGCATTATAAAATTTTTCCTCTTGGCATTTTCCAAAAATTTTATTCTAAAAAGCACTAGACTAAATTCATACGGAGCACAACTTGTGTTAACTCTATCAAACTTTTACATAGATTGGTGGATTTATAATTATGCAACAGCATAAAATTTGAAATTCTCAGAAAACGTTAAAATTACCGCTAGTGGATCCTCATCCAGGCATACGTACGTTTTTTATAGGTAACTGAGATATTCTCATAGAAAAAAGGTTCCCAGACATTCATTCATAAATAGGAAAAATTTCCATTAGTTGAGTGGATTGGATTTACATATTTGCAAACAAGTAGATTTATAAATTGGGAGCAAAATAAAAACAGGTACATATTTTACATTGAAAAACATAATTTATTAAGTTATACTATAAAATTAAAAACAAAGTAATCCATTTACTGAAAAAATGTTGGGTTAAAATAAATACACTGCACGACACTTAATTACCCTCACTTGAAATTTTGACCTGAATCGTACTGCAATGGTTAAATTCCTCGAAAACCATTTCCATTACTTTTTTATCTCTTTATATAATTCCTAATTAGAAAAAAAAACTAGAAACGAGAATGATTGGAAATCCCGTTATTCGATTTTCCATCCATCCAATGGCGCTACAGCCCAAATCGAGCCTTGGCCTCCTCTAGGGCATTTCTCCAAGTTTGACGGTCCCTTGCAGCATGTCTCCAGTTCCGGATATTGAACATTGCCTCTGCGTCAGCCGTCACAGAGTCTATCCATCTCCTTCTGGGTCTACCTACTGGCCTACTTCCCGAAATTTCTGAGGCTATAAGCCGTTTTGGGATACGCTTGTCCTCCATCCTCGGCTAGTCTCAGTCTGTTAATTTTTATTAAAGTTGAGAGTTGTGGGTCGTCAAAAATTCCATACAATTCGTCGTTGTATCTCCTTCGACATATTCCATCCTCTCTCGTTGGGCCTATTATGCATCTGAGGACTTTCCTCTCAAACCCGTTGACTCGTTCCTCTATGTCCCGGGTCATAGTTCAAGTGTCGCTACCATAACACAGTACTGGTCGTATTACTGTTTTGTAGAGTGAGAGTTTCGTTTTCCGAAACTTCGAACTCCTCTGTTATAACATTTTGGATCCTTACTTTCGCCAGTGAGCTATTTGTGGCGCATTTGATCAGTTGCACCAACTTTGAGGGGACTCCTATTTCCGATAAGATCATTCCTTTCCCAGTTTTTTTTTCCAGAATTTTGCTTAAGGTCAGGAGTTGGTCCGATGTTGACCTGTTTGTCCTAAAACCAGCTTGATATTCTCCTATAAGACCTTTCGCTATAGGTTCCAGTTTTTGTTTCACAAGGATTGTGAATATTTTGTAGCTGATGCTGAGGAGTGAGATGCCTCTGTAATTTTTGCAGTTTATTCGATTTTAGTCCTATTTGCAATGCGACACCCACGCCTATGAAAATATACAGGGCGTCCCGTCCGGAAGAAATGGCGTCTCGCTCTGCAGGCTCCCCGGACACTGGGGTGTCGATGGGAATGAGGCTGCAGACAGCCTCGTGAGGGAGGGTTCTGAGACGCTTGTTCAGCCCAGAACCGTTCTATGGCATCTCTTGGTCCACCTCCAAGTCCTTGTTAGAGGAGTGGATTAAGGGACTGGACCTAGTCTATTGGGAGTCAGTCCCAAGTCTTAGACAAGCTAAGGATCTTATAAGACCCTTTGCCTTAAGGGATCACTATCACTATTACTTTAAACAGGTCGCACCTAAGCCTGCTGGTTGGTTATCTGACTAGCCATGCAGGACTGAGGTATCACCTCCTTAACCTATGGCTGTCTCAAGAGACAGAATGCCGACTCTGCATGGAAGGCGACAAGACTTGCTCTGATCTAGCTGAGAAGAAGAAAGTTTATCAGAGAGTTTTTGAGTCCTGCTCAAGCCCGGTCTTCGTCAATTAAAGACCTTCTTGCCTTCATCCGGAAGCCTGAAAGTCTGTTCCGCTAGTAGGGTACGTACCCAATAGGCCTAACTTGGACGCAGTGTTTTCCATGTGGGTTGTCCCTTTACGCCATTAAAAAAAAACTAGGAGGAAAGATTTGGTTTAGAAAGATGATGGAGCTAAAATCATTGGTAAGGAACACATCGCGCAAGGAGGGTAGCCTACAATCATTAAAGTATGTACATTGATAGGATTCAAGCCATGAGTGCGCATAGTATATACAAAATTATTTTGTAGGGTAGTTTTCTTTATTAAATTGACGTTGAAATCACCGACAACCAAGATGTTTTTGCTGAGTTCTTGAACTTTAACAGGGTTAAGAAGGTCTAATGGAGAATAAACACAAACAAGAAGGAGATAATCAGTAGAAGTACACATTTCGATGCCTATGAATTCGACAATCGAGTGCTTAGAGAATGCAACTGGTAATCACGCACATATAAAGCAATTTCGCCTCCAATGCGCCTTTGGCTATCGTTGCGGAGTAATTGATACCCTGCAAAATTTAATCGAACGCATGGATTGCAGAGGAAGGAGGAATTCTGAGGGGTAAGAATGACTTTTTGTGTAGAGAACTTTATGCACTAAGGCCAATGCAGCAACATCAACAAAACAGAAGATGTCGCAACCAAGTAGAGAGTTTCGTATACCAGACACATAATCTGATCTGCGCAAGTGAAAAATGAACCTTAAACAATCATTAAAAGCAACTTTTTTTTTTATGTGAAAGACTAGAGTTTATACTGTTGACAATCTATTTTCTTCGTATAGAGTGCAATGTCGAAGGAGGAAGGAACCGCCACAACCTTCTCGCGATATTTTCAGTCCACCTACTCCCAACCATTACTATCGTAACTCTGACATCAGGGCATCAAGAAACAACTCGCTGGAGTGTTATGCCTCCTGAAACGAGTTGAGTCTCATCAACCAACCGATGAAATGCGCTTTGGTGGAGCGGGGAAGGGCGAAGGAAGGCTATGACACGAGGAATCAGGAATGTAAAGAGGAAAGAAGAAAGAAGGAAAGTTATGTAGGTGGGAAAGTGGAAAAGGCGAAAGACCGTGGGGCTGGCCGGGATTCGATTCGAGATCAGAAATACAGGATTCAATCCGATTATGAGCATAAAGTAGATCATCAGCATATAAATGAAAGGAGCATCCATGGATAATATCATGGAGATCATTAACATACAAAGAAAAAAGGAGAGGGCCAAGGATAGAACCTTGTGGAACACCCAAGGGTACAGGTAGGAAGGGTGATGCAATAGAATTATGCCGCACGCATTGGAGTCTATTAGAAAGAAGAGAAGAAATAAGACGAGTTGCAGAAAAGGGAAAGCTATAGAGCTAGCTAAGCTTGGAAAATACAAGCGAGTGAACCACAGAATCAAAGGCCTTAGAAAAATCAAGAAGAGCTAATATTGCAATGTCACCTCGGTCAAGCCTAGAAAGTAGAATTTGGTTGTGTTTTAACACTGAATCAATAGAGGTAGTAGATAGAACATCAAGTAGGGAAGGATTAAAGCAGTCCAGAAAAATAGAAAGATGATTAAGAGTATCTAAATCCAAAGATGCGAGAAAGAATCTAAGCGAGTTTTCACGTGAATTGTCCCTAAGCAAATTAACACTAAAGTCCCCAGCAACCATTATATTTTCATAATGAAGAAAGAAGAGTGAAACAAAGTTGTGGAACTCAACAGCAATATCGGGATTAAATATATTAGGGGGACAGTATACATTGACGACAACATATTTATCATATTTCCATAGATCTTATCTCAACAGCAATGAACTCACACTGAGAGCCACTTGACTTACCAACAACTTGAGATAAAAGCATAGAGGATACATATATGGCAGCACCATCACCAGTACGACCAACATGATCATTGCGATGTAGCGAAAAGCCAGATAGGGAAGCAAAAGAGGAAGGGACTTCAGGTTTAACTCAAGTCTCACTTACTAGCAGAACATGTATTTTAGTACGGTCGCACATATACCTCAGCTCGTCCATTTTGTTTTTTAAGTTCCTTGCATATATTGAGTCCTGAAGTGGAGGAACAGAAAATATTGAGTAGTTGCATTGCACACCCGATTAGAAGGACGATTCATAAATAAATTTTATCATAACGCACAACCAAGAATACAGAAGCCAGCGCCGGCCCTAGGGTAGAGCGAGTGGAGCGGTCGCTCTAGGCGCCAGTTGGTAAGGGGCGCCAAAATTAATGCGAAAAACCGAAGGAAGTCTTCTGGGGGCGGTAGCCAAATTGGCTCAGGGCTCAGAAGAGCCCAGATCAGCCCGTCTTAAGCCTTGGAAGGATCAAGTCTTGTTGATGTAGACGAGAACAAGCTGCCGCGCCGCCGCCTTTTTGTAATCGGGTACTTCGCAGCAGCAACAGAAGACTTGGCATTATGTTGAAAGTGTAGGGGTCTAAAAGAAGACCCTGAAGGTGTAGGAGTGGAGAATACTCCAAAAAGTACACCGCATAAAATTCACAGAGTTGTCGTTGTCAGGATGGTGAGCACTGCAATTTTGGGCTGATGAAGCATGGAGAAGCCTCTTTTAACGAGAAGGTGACTAATGCCCAACCATGCAATACAAACAACAAAATAGCCTCCAAAGAAGGTGGTGCTATTGGCGAAACGTCGGGAAGCAGCTCTTAGAAAACGTACTTCCTCTATTACCGCTACTGTGCCCCTAAAACCACCATCCAAATCCTTATGGGGACCCCAGCCCATAAAGGCTTGCGAAAGGGGAGATATAATCCCGTAAGGAAAAGGCGGGCCGCCGGCAGTACTCGAAAAAAGTTTTATCTAGGAAAACTGGAAATACAATTTATGTGAAGTGAAAGCGTCGAGCAAAGGGCGCCGTCTCGCTCCACCCTCAACAAGGGCTACGGCCGGCGCTGACAGAAGCAACCACAACGAAAATATCTATCACAGTGAGGAGGAAATCTATTAAACCTTAATCTATATAAATATAATTGGAGTGCCTGTCTGTGATTTCAAAATAATTGTGTTTTTTTAAGTTATTAGCAATTTTAATTGTGAAATTGGCTCTATTTCGTCCTTTTTTAGTACTTTTTCACCTGAGTTTTGTCAAAAAGTACCAAATAAGCACCAAATAAGGCCAACTTTTGCGTTAAAATTGCTAATAACTTCAAAAGTAAAGGTCGTAGCATAACAGTTGTTAGACATTATTCATAGGAAATTGCCCAAGCTTTCCAATTTTCTAAAACAACATATTGGTTAATTACGTATTTTTTGGAGAAAAAGGTGGTTGAAGTGGAAATTTTAGTGTAAAAAAAACAAAATTTTGTCTTTGATGACTCATAACTGTGGATGTTGGTGGGTTGACCCGGACCCCTTGACTTTTACAGATTTAGATAGGTGAGATCTATTGGCATAAATTCCGGGCAAATGTTGCCGGCTGTCCGGACAAATATGTGGGCCGATGATATTGATGCATGTCTGAAATGATCACTCATTTAGGGACATATTGGAAAACGTCATTTAAAGCAAAAGATGGAAGTGCAATCAGAAAACTCAGGATTCAGTACTATTCTCCTCAATATAGAATATAGAAAATGTTCTGAGATTAATGAGAATGATGACAGTGAGCGGCTGGGTGTTGTTTGAAAGTTCGTAATAGACGAGGAAATTTTGATGAGCGTCATTTATAACGATTTCGAAAATATCAACTCAACTAAATCGACTCAACTCAGTAATGCCACAAAGATTGTAATACTTACAAGTGAAACATCTAACAAGCGTTACAGTGGATTGTTAACCAGTGCCGTGCGGGCGGTATGGCCGGAAACGTCGAAACACAAAAACGGGAAGCAGCAACTGTCCTTTTTAGGATCTAATCAGTAGTATCGTCTTAAAATGTTGGCAGTCTTCGTCTCAAGCCATGTTCGCAATGGGGCAAGTTCAGGGTGCCAATTATCTGAGAACGTCAAAATCTACGCACACAAGACATATCTATCTACATATATAAATATAATTGGAGTGTCTGTCT
Source organism: Thereva unica (assembly GCA_949987705.1). Classification (NCBI taxonomy): domain Eukaryota; kingdom Metazoa; phylum Arthropoda; class Insecta; order Diptera; family Therevidae; genus Thereva; species Thereva unica. The sequence continues at coordinate 145,364 of CATLJY010000231.1, read as the reverse complement.
GTAATTTCAAAATAATTATGTTTTTTTAAGTTTTTTTGGTTATTTACATGTAATTAAAACAAAATCCACTATTTTTAAAATTTTTGTCTGTCTGTATGTCTGTCTGTTTGGCCGCGGTAATCTCGGAAACGGCTGGGCCGATCGGGATGGGACTTTCACTGGAAGATTCAGTATTTTTGCGAGCATGTTTTAGGCTATTTATATACACCGTATATTAGCTCTATCTGTATGTATGTATGGATGTATGTATGTAGACAAAACTTAAAACTTGATTTTGACCCACTTCCATATAACCGTTCAACTTCAAATTTTGCACATATATTTAGTTCGGGTGACAATGTAATCTGACCACTTTGTAAAAAAATCAAGATGGCGGTTCCAAGATGGCGGGTGAATTTCGCAATTGGGCTCGCCGATCCCCGACATGGGTATCAAATGAAAGGGGATGATAATTAGAGTACAATTACCTATTTTTTGTCATTATAAATTCAAAATGGCGACCAACTATGCCGGACTCACCTTTTCTTTACAACCCACTCGATATGGGTACCAAACAAAAGGATATGACAAGTAGAATACTATTACCTGAGCGGCGTCATTCAAATCTATCTATCTATATAAATGTAAATGGCGTGTCTGTCTGTGATTTAAAAATATAGTTCTGTTTCATATGGTTATCGATCTTCTATCTATCTATCTATCTATCTATATAATTATAATTGGAGTGTCTGTCTGTGATTTCAAAACCCATTTTTAAAATTGTTGGCTGTATGTATTGCAATGGGAATTTCACAAAAAGATTTAATACTTTTGCGGCCATATTTGAGGCGAATACGACTATCAGATACGATTATCGGTACCGACTATCGTGTCCGACTACCGGGTTACTTTTTAGTCTAACCTATAGGAGAAGGAAAGCAAGTGATCATTCGAATTGTATACTTGACAGACCTGTATCTAAATATCTAGATATTCCAAAAAATATCCTGATCGTTTTATAGGAAACATTCACGGAACAATCGATATTTAAATAGGCTCTTTCAGGTCTACAATTGCAATGATAAAAAGTTTGTACTCTATCAGGGATATATTTTTCCCGATTATCGCCTTCGGTTTTTCAGTCTGATCCGACAGTAGAATAAGGTTTCGAAAGGCAGCCATCGATATTTATTATCGGCCTTGAAAATACTACTCCTTCTGAAACTTCGACTCTTTTAAAAATGACTTCCACTTTTTGACTTTCCTCGCTACGAAGGATTTTTATTGATTGTAATAATAGGTACGCATTCTTTCTGATTCTGGCTTCTTTTTCACTCGAAAAAAAAAATTATTTTGTTGATATACATATACTAGCGAGCCGTAATTGGGATTCCATTTTATAGAAATAAAGAAGTATGCATAGCAAAGGGAACTTCCAAAACCTCAATTTCAGTAGACAATTTACAATATTAAAAAAGGAAACCGCAGACAATGTAAATACAAAAGTCGCATGCCATATTATCCTACAAGTGAAATTAGGTAAACAGGTGAATGTTCAGGTATTGTTTTGGGTCGAAAATTCGGCCTTCCAGGAATGGCAATAAAAAAACGAGTACCTGTTTTTTATGATGGGTTAAAAAGAAGTCTATGAATAGGATATTTAAAACAAGGTTCTGCCAATTATTGTAACGGTACACTTTAAAGGAAGCTAGAGTATTTCATTCAACACTTTAGTCTTGAAGAAGGCTTTGAATGATCGAGTTTTGTTTCGTAACGAAGTGATTTTGTGACGAAGCAGTTTAACCTTGGTTATAGAAAAAAAATTGTTTTAATTGATTTGGTGATTTAGCGTGAATTTATTGAGATAATTTTGAATTTTATTTTTTTTCCCAATCTGTGATTTTTTAAATTAAAGTGGAAATTAATAAGTGTAAATAAGAGATATCTGTGAAAATTCGAGTAGGCGTTGCAAGGCACGCGGGTTTTTGCTAGTTCTGAACAAAATTGGCTGGGTATCTGTTGTGCACGTAATATAAAAGTTTTCCGATGATTAACCTGGAATTTTAAAAAAAGTTGTAGGTAACATGTATGTACATTTTTATATATCCAAAATCATGTCTTGCAGATTTGTTCTTTGTTTCATTATACCCTTTTCTTATTCCGGACTACGCACACATAATTTTGTTTTATTAAAAGGCGTTGCGACGCACGCGGGTTTTTGCTAGTATTAAATAATACTCAGTGATGTACAAGATACCTTAAATAAAGTATCTGGAATACAAAATTCAAAATACTTTTAAATTAAGTATTGCAGATACCAGATGCAAATAACTTTCTGGAATGGTATCTGAAATACTAGATATAAAATACGTATCTTTTGAATACTTTTTATAGATAAAATATTTTTGTAAGAACACAACATTTTTTTAAAGAAAGTTTATTTTTTTACATGTATATCCATTAATCGCGCAAACGTGACACAACGTAATATCATATTTTTAAGGTTTCAATTGAGACTTAAGTAAAACCAGTTCTTCAAACAGTTTATCACTCATTTTTCTTCGATGAGGTCTCATGATCATACCCCCAAATGAGAAGAGTCGTTCCACAGGGGCAGAACTTGGCAAACAGGTGTTGTATTTGAAAAATATTTTTTTTATTGTTGGATAAGCATTCAAGCTCTTTATTTTGGTATCTTTATTATTTAAGTATTGCAATGTTTCTAAGTCAGCGGTGCTGCCTGTAGATCCTGTGTTTTCGGCACTTGCAACAGAGGAATCAGAATCCTCTGAAAACATGTAATATTCATCTTTTGACTTTTTTTTATGTCACCTTCAATATTGTTTAAAGCCTCCGATTTTTGTTTTTCCGTTCGATTAATTTTTCGTGTTTCAGTCAGGATAAGTTCTTTTATATATTCTTTCCGCGCTTTTGGTACCCATCTCATTTTAAAGAACGGATGTGACACTGAGGCCAATATTGCATCATTTGGTGCAGGCTCTAACTGCAAAAACTTTTTAAAACGTCTATTTAAGTTTTCTTCAATCACATCTAGTAGAGAGCCGCAGTATTTTAGATTTTCCGTCCTAAGACATTTGATTACATGTTGAATTCTTACTAGCTCGGGTAACAGAGAACCATAATAAGTTTCTTTTTCTCCTTGCAGGCTTTGAATAGCTTCTGCTATTGGCTTTGAACAGTCCACATATTCACTCAAGAAGTGAATTTAATTTTCTTTCAACGGAGGTAATTTTAACATTTTCATGGTTTCACTAAGACTGTTCTGTACGGCTAAAAGATCTTGTATGGAATTGTAATAAGAGTTCCATCGAGTTGCGCATGGAGAAGTTGTTGACTTTCCTGTCATCTCTAAATAGGTTTCACATGCTTTTGGTGACCTGGAACATAAGTTCCAGAGTGCTTGGCACTTTACTAAAGCCGCATCATGCAGTTTCTTATAAATAGTATTTTTTAACCTTGCTTGGTTAAAATCTGTACTGGCAATCAAATGCAAAGTGTGCGTAGCGCATCGTTCATGTACGGGCAGTAGGCAATGACTTTCTAAGTCTGCAGATGTTGAAATGAAACATCTGTAAAAGCTTGTAGTAGTAGCAATGAATCATCATCTTCATCATTGACTTCTGCGAGTGATGTTTCTTCAATATCTTCATCAATATGTGAAACATGTTCATTATTTTCAATTGTCTCTGAATCAGTTTTCCCAAATACATCAAAAGCCTTAACTATATTTGAACCGTTATCTGTAACTGTCTTAACAATTTCTGATAGTTTCAGGTCATGGTCTGAATGTATATCAGCTATCATTTCTGCAACTTTATCGTATGTGTGAGCCCCTTTCAATCTTCTGCAAGCAATGGCAGCACTTTTCCTCTCAAAAGTCTCACTTTCAATCCAATGGACTGTAACCCCCAAATAACTTCTTTTAGAGGAAGACCAAATATCAGCAGTACTGCACACAAATTCAACAGTGTTCAACTCTTTTTTAATTTTTTTCTTAAATTCATTGTACTCATCACAAATTTTATTTTTAGCTGTACGACGGCACATAACGTTTGGAGGTTTTGTTAGTTGCTGTGCACCTTCAATCGAAATCACCTAAAATGTCACAATAGAATCAGTCATCTATTACTGAAAGTATTTTAGCAAACATAGTATCTACAAAATACTAAATACCAAACAAAAGGTATTTATATACAAGATACAAAATGAATTTTAAAAAAGTTTAATAGATGGGTCAGAATTTCTCAAACGGATCACCTGAAATTGATGAAAATTCATTTTCTCTTGAAATTGACTTTTTTCGATAGTGTTTATCATTCCTAAGGTAAATCCAAACTGAATTCGTTCAAAAATTTTTTTTGTTAATTTTATTAACAACTAAAGATTTTCATCACTTTTTTTTTTTTAATTAATTTCGGGTGATCCAATTTTTCGATTTTTATCTTTCTTGCGGCAATTGAATCGTCATTTAACATAGATTTATCATGATTTTTTCCGATCCGAAAACTTGCATTTTTATATAATATTTTCATATTTGTTTATAACAAATTGGTAAACAAATGTGTTCTCCACCATATTTTGACTAGAAAAAAAAAACCACATATACTTCCTTCAATTCTCTTTAATATTCCGTTGAGAAAAAAAATGGATAGCATTTTGAAAAAGGGTTATTCGAGGGTAATCATAGTCGCGCGAGGTGCCAAAGTTACGGCGTTCTTTCGCGCGTATGTATTTATTCATCACCGCGTATATGTTTCTCGCTATGTTAAAAGGATTTCTTGAGAAATTCTTGAGAAATTTCTTGAAAATTGAAATTCTTGAGAAATTTCTTGAGAAATCCTTCTAACATAGCAGAAACATGTGCGCGGTGATGAATAAATGCATACGCGCGAAAGAACGCCGTAACTTTGGCACCTCGCGCGACTATGATTACCCTCGAATAACCCTTTTTCAAAATGCGATCCATTTTTTTTCTCAACGGAATATTAAAGAGAATTGAAGGAAGTATATGTGGTTTTTTTTTTTCTAGTCAAAATATGGTGGAGAACACATTTGTTTACCAATTTGTTATAAACAAATATGAAAATATTATATAAAAATGCAAGTTTTCGGATCGGAAAAAATCATGATAAATCTATGTTAAATGACGATTCAATTGCCGCAAGAAAGATAAAAATCGAAAAATTGGATCACCCGAAATTAATTAAAAAAAAAAAAGTGATGAAAATCTTTAGTTGTTAATAAAATTAACAAAAAAAGAAAAAAAAGTGCCATGGCTTCTCGATGGCACAGTAGACATGAATAGACCCCAAGGATAAGACATATTCATGTCAAAAACGAAAACAAAAACAACAAAAACAATAAAAACAACAAAAACAGCAAAAACAACAAAAACAACAAAAGCAGCAAAAACATCAAAAACAACAAAAACAACAAAAACAACAAAAACAGCAAAAACAACAAAACAACAAAAACAGCAAAAACAGCAAAAACAACAAAAACAGCAAAAACAACAAAAACAGCAAAAACAACAAAAACAGCAAAAACAACAAAAACAACAAAAACGCCAAAAACAACAAAAACAGCAAAAACAACAAAAACAATTAAAACAACAAAAACAGCAAAAACAGCAAAAACAACAAAAACAGCAAAAGCAACAAAAACAACAAAAACAACAAAAACAGCAAAAACAACAAAACCAACAAAAACAGCAAAAACAACAAAAACAACAAAAACAGCAAAAACAGCAAAAACAACAAAAACAACAAAAACAATTAAAACAACAAAAACAGCAAAAACAGCAAAAACAACAAAAACAGCAAAAGCAACAAAAACAACAAAAACAACAAAAACAGCAAAAACAACAAAACCAACAAAAACAGCAAAAACAACAAAAACAACAAAAACAACAAAAACAGCAAAAACAGCAAAAACAACAAAAACAACAAAAGGAACAAAACAACAAAACCAACAAAAACAGCAAAAACAACAAAAACAGCAAAATCAACAAAAACGACCAAACCAATAAAAAAAACAAAAACAGCAAAAACAATAAAAACAACCAAACCAACAAAAACAGCAAAAACAACAAAAACAACGAAAACAGCAAAAACAACAAATAACACAAAACCAACAAAAACAGCAAAAACAGCAAAAACAACAAAAACAGCAAAAACAACAAAAACAGCAAAAACAACAAAAACAGCAAAAGCAACAAAAACAGCAAAAGCAACAAAAACAACAAAAACAACAAAAACAGCAAAAGCAACAAAAACAACAAAAACAGCAAAAACAACAAAAACAGCAAAAAAACAAAAACAGCAAAAGCAACAAAAACAACAAAAACGACGAAAACAGCAAAAACAACAAAAACAACAAAAACAACAAAAACAGCAAAAACAACCAAACCAACAAAAACAGAAAAAACAACAAAAACAACGAAAACAGCAAAAACAACAAAAACAACGAAACAGCAAAAACAACAAATAACACAAAACCAACAAAAACAGCAAAAACAACAAAAACAGCAAAAACAACAAAAACAGCAAAATCAACAAAAACAGCAAAAGCAACAAAAACAACAAAAACAGCAAAAAAACAAAAATTTATCCTAAAAGTATGCTAAACATTAATGACTCATAGTAACGATTTTCGTCTCCGCACATTCTTTCAAATAGACTCCAGGGATAAGACATATTCATGTCAAAAATTTTTGAACGAATTCAGTTTGGATTTACCTTAGGAATGATAAACACTATCGAAAAAAGTCAATTTCAAGAGAAAATGAATTTTCATCAATTTCAGGTGATCCGTTTGAGAAATTCTGACCCAGATGCAAGATGAAAATACGTATTTTGTATCTTATATCTCTATCTCAGATACTTGTATCGTAGATAAGTTACATCTCTGATAATACTTAAAAATACTAGTAACTATCATCATTATTAGGCATAGATTGTTGAAGTTGTGTACCTACTGTAGATTTCAAGTAGACGAATTACATAGAAAATAGCCGGAGGTTGCCCACCGTTGGCCTATATAGAACAATAAAAAAAATACAACAACACAGTATTAAATTCTCAACATTCTCCTTAAATTATTAGTTACTTAAAAATATCCTTCGAATTTAATTTTATTGTCTACATGCTTTCCTAAAAATTTCATTCGTCCTTCTTCCGTCCCAGCAATATTCAAAAACAACACAAGGCACCAAGGCACTGAACGATAATTACCTTAAACTCTGAACCTGATTAGCCATATTTAGTTATTAAAAGCTAGAAAGAAAATCATTCCAGGACATGCAAGGAAGACATAACAAGAAAATGCTACAAAGCGTGGAAGATAAAGCTAAAATCATCATCCCCCTTCTTGTGGAACGTAAAGCTTTCAAATCGTCCGCTTGTGTTTAATTCAGTAACTTGTTGTTTGTACATGCGAACAAGGATGCAAAAAGCTGCTTCCAGGGCAAATATAACAATCCGCAGGCATGGTATGTCCTTTAGTATAAAACGGAACGGGAATTTAGCAAGTTGGGTTGATCCTTGGAGTTTTTCTTAAAGGAGGAAATCATACGAAAAAAAACGATGATAGTATTTGAGGAAAATTCGTAATTGGTGATTTTTGTTCAGAACGCGCCAAAGTGTAAAATTTAAAATAATGAATAAAGTTTGAGTTTGAAAATATAAAAGTAAATATTTAAATTTTATCAACAATGATAACTTAATAGGATAAATGATGCAGTACCACAACAGTGCGAATGTTGTTATTATTAATTAAATTGCATTTTGTGAACGTGAAACAATTTTTTTCCTTTTGAAGTTAATGACATCCGGGGAATGGGATTTACGTGCTTTAAGGGCACTAGAAGAAGAAGAACTAAAACAGTTTCAAGCAATAACTGAGCCAGATCAAATTAAGATTCCACCACCGCCGACACCAAAAAAATTGCTACCAACAATAAACGAATTTTGCGGAGATATTGGCGGTGACAGTTGCGGTTCAGAAGGCGATTCATCAATAGCATCATCACCAGCTATACCATTACCACCGGGACTATTACCATCATCATCATCAGCAACAGCAACATCAAAATTATCAAGTTCAGGTACTGGAACAACAAGCACGCCTTGCTGCACTTTATCCTTATCACGCGCAGCTGCTGGGGGTAGTTTACGTCGTAATAAATATCATAAAATACAACAACAGCAACAACAACATCAGCAACAGCAACAACAACAACAACGTCATCATCAATTTCCCTGCAAGAGTTTACTTGGCTGCAGCACTAGCAGCAATATAAGCAATTCAAGCTCGACTGGAGGCACAGCAACTGATAACTCTACGCCACCACCACCTGCAACTATAGAATCTGGCGATATGATGACAATGATGATGTTTCTGTCATCGACTGCACCACCTGAAGTTGCATCCTCATCATCGGCTGCAACTGTGTTGGGTGGTACAACTTCATCGCTGATGTGCACTTCTAGTGTTAAGTCGAATACGTCAGATGGGAGTGATAATGGTAGCGGATATAGAAGTAACAGCAAAAAACAGCCCGGATGCAAGGGAGCTGCTGGACGAAAGTCCACTGCTGGATCAACAACGGATGTTATTGACTATGAGCTGGAGGACCACATTAAGCATTGTTCGTGCTCCTGTAACCACATGGGATATGGCAACTCGATGGATTATCAGGTTGAGTGTTTTTTTTGTGTATATGATTTTCTATTTTCTTGAAACATTATATTAGGCATGGTCAGGATCGTCATATAACCATGGGATCAAAATACACATAATTTGATACTCTTTAAGAACATTGAAATTCCACAACGCAGGGACATACGGGTTTTCACATTTCGGGTTTCAATCTATTTTCGAGGCCCCGTCTGATCTATGTCCTGGGGCAATTCGTCCCAGTGGGTATGGTATGGTGGTGGTTGGGCATGGTGTTCAATAGCATAAGTCCACCTTTGCAAGGAATTTTAGACGCAAATAAACTTTATTTTTAGTAGTTCATTAATATTCCATAAAATCAGATATAAATGAACGTAGTTTGATGCTGCACCCATGATACTGCTAAAGTTGACAACATGCGAAAGTTGTTAAACAAAGTTATTCTACGAATATTTTCATGCTGTGCTAAAATTTATGGGATGGTTTTTGTGATACATAATTATCAACCAAAAACTAATTTAGTCAGGTGTATCGAAGGGAGGGGATTATACATATGTAGGTACGTCAATCACGTATTGTATGAAGGTTGAAATATTTGAGTTTGAAAATTATTTTATACTTTATGAACTATATATACATATATGCAGGTGAATTTTTATCCTATTAATTATTATTAATTTATTCTATAAGGGAAATAGACAGTTTTATTTCGAGTGGTGGTAAAACTGTCAATCAACGTCATAAACATTCTCAATGCATTTGAGTGTTGCAACTATTCAAACAGACCGGGCACATAACCTAAAGCTAAAATACTGGATTGCACCCCTTTAAGGATATTGAAATTTATTCCCCATTAAATTGTTTACTTAAAAAATACTTTTTAAAATCTGTGGTTTAAAATTATTTAGAGCATTAAATATATAGATACGGTCTATTGTTGATTTCCGAAAGAACCTTTAGTTACAAAGTTAAATAGGTCTAATGTAGGCAGGCCTCTATGCTGTGTTTTTTTTTCTTCTTAGATTTGATTTTGCTTACGTCTTTTTATTATGGTTTCTATTATGGTATAGCAACTGGTGAAAGAAGCTTCAGTATTGGTCCGTCATTTCGTCGAGAGCTGGTAACAAATATTTATTATGATGATGTTAATAACTACCTCGCAAATAAATCAGCAAAAAATAAAAATTCGAAAAAATTACACAAATTTGATGTATTTACAATTTAAATATGATGAGTATGATTACTAGTTTTAAATAATAATCCATTACATAACGTATATTTAAGATGCATACTTGGCTTTAAGCAGGGCTGGTGCTTGAGGTTTTTGCGCCCGGTGCACTATGCAATATTGCGCCCCATAAGCTGTACATTTTTTAATGCAGTGAAAGACAATGAAAAAAGACACAAACACTCGTTTGGATGGCAGAAATAATTTTCATAGTTTGCTCAAAAGGAGGTGGGTCACAGCCCATACAAAATTACCCCAGGCCCGGCGCAAAAGAAAAGTATCTCAGATTATCGGCTATAATAAGTATTGAATTTCTGTATAGTTGTTATATCCCGTAACTGTGGCTAAGGTGTTAATAATGCTATTTCTTTTTATTCGGGCGAAATGACTAATTAACCCTGTATTTTTGTAACGCCACCACATATCTTCATGAATAAGGTATCAGTGCACGCAGAATACTCCCACCTATCTAAAATTGTAAAAACGACGGTACCACAGTACCAACTTCCAGAGTTATGAGTCGTCAAAGTCAAAATTTTGTTTTTTTTAACAAAAATGTCACTTTCAACCACCTTTTTCTCCAAAATATTCATAGTCAACTAATGTTTTTTTTCTCAGAATAAGAAAGCTTGGAGTTTTTCCTTTGAATAATGTCCAAACAATTTTTATGCTACGGCCTTTACTTTCGAAGTTATAAGCAATTTAAATGCTAAATCTCGAGTAACATTTCTGGAGTAAAATTTTATGATTTAGTTTCTTGCACCCCTAAGGATTATTTTCTTGACGAGATAGTATCCTGTTTCTATACCATCATTTTAAATACCATTGACAAATATGTACCCAAGATAATTAAAAGGAATAAATTATCGGAGCCGTGGCTTGACAGAAACATTCGATCTCTTCGCAATCAGAGAAATAAACTGTATAACCAGATAAAAAAGAACCCTAATGTCACCGAGGAATTGAAACTGGAATACAATAGGTTAGCCTCAGAATTTAATCTTAGGTCACGTGAGGCCTATACCGCATACATCAACAATAGTTCCAACAATAGATCTAAGGTAAATACTCCCACTACTAACATATCCGGTCTTACTAAACCTATGTTAAGTTCTAACTTAGATGTAAGCTCCAATAGTAACAGACTAACAACACCCGCAATACCTTCTAAAAATTCTTCTGCCCACTTTAAATCCAACATTATATCTTCTAACGTCCCTATAAAAATAAATAGCCGTGATCCATTGACTTCCTATCCAAATTTCTCCCGCAGTCACATTATCGTTGGCGGTCGCTCTTACTCTGACATCAACGAAATTCCCTTGAGCAGTCCAGTTATCTCTAATCCTCGACCACCCCAGCCTGCGGGTGGAGAAAGCACACTGGTGCCGTCTGTGAGCGGTAGCACCAATATCGCCTCAACCAATCCCCCCTTCTTGAATCCACTACAGCCTCCCGTCGTAAAAAATACCTTAATTTCCGCAGATTCGATTGATGGACGTTATTTGTTGTCTCGTCTAAGAGAAAGTAGGGTCTTCGATAATGTAAGGCTGTTCCTCGCTTATATGCACGACAAACCCGATTCCACCTGCATATATGGCAAAACCAGGACTAGCCTCATGATTTCGATTCAGCAAGAGGGTCTTCCTACAGATTACAATACTCTGCTCAATATGTTCACAAAGTATTATGAGCAGTACCAAATAACATCCCAACAAGTAAAAAGGGATCTCTCCAGTTATGCTTCGCACGTAAGATCTCTACATGTATCACAGCTCCAAAAAAGCCGTGATGAAATGCGTAGATATTATCGTCCCTAACTAGTTCCTTCTCCAACGACTAATCTCGACTCCTCACCCTAAACCAAGCCAACTGGAAGATATAAGGCTTTTCTATCACAACTGCGGTGGTATGAGAGGCAAGGTGAATAATCTCTTTGTTGGCGCAAATTCGTGCCAGTTTAATATACTCGTGTTCACCGAAACATGGTTGAATGAGACTTTCCTAAATGAGGAGATCCTAGACTGCAGCTGGACTATCTATAGATGCGACAGAGACTACAATTCCTCCGGTCTAACAAGAGGAGGAGGAGTCCTAATAGCAGTCAGAGACCCCTTAAATAGTGAACTCATAACTACCAACGGTTCACAATTTTTTGAACACATCTTCATACGTGTCAAATCTGGCAAGAAACACGTATTCATCGGTTCATTTTATATCCCCCCCAAATCTAACGAACCTATATATGACGATCTACTACATATCTTAGAAGAAGTCAATAAGACTCTTTGCAGCAACGACGACATATTCGTCTTAGGGGATTTCAACCGTCCAAATATTTCTTTTATCCCTGACGAGGAGGATAACCTTCTTCCTATAAATGTTATAAATCCTATCGATATAAAGCTTATCGACACCTTTTACTCCAATGATTTACATCAAATTATCAGTCAACCAAATTCTTATGGTAATTGGTTAGATCTAATATTCACTAATTGTTATGAAGAGGTGAAAATTCTACCTGCTTCCGAAGAGGAGAACCTATTCAGTAATTCTATTCACCACTCTGCGTGGGTCTTGGAACTCAATTCTTCAATCCCCAAACACCACAGAACATACAACAATACTGTTGTTTATGACTTTAAAAACGCAGATTTTGAAAGTATTTGCTCTGAATTATCCTTAGTTGACTGGGAACATAGGCTATCTGCCAATGATCTTGACGAGATAGTATCTTGTTTCTATACCATCATTTTAAATACCATTGACAAATATGTACCCAAGATAATTAAAAGGAATAAATTATCGGAGCCGTGGCTTGACAGAAACATTCGATCTCTTCGCAATCAGAGAAACAAACTGTATAACCAGATAAAAAAGAACCCTAATGTCACCGAGGAATTGAAACTGGAATACAATAGGTTAGCCTCAGAATTTAATCTTAGGTCACGTGAGGCCTATACCGCATACATCAATTCCGTTGGAGATAGCATTATAAAAGACCCCAAAAAATTTTTCGATTTCGTTAATTTAAAACGAAAGACATCAGGCTATCCCTCAACAATGACAAATGGTAGAATGCACTCCTCATGCCCCCAAACAATCTGTAACATGTTTGCTGATAGGTTCAGCGAAATTTATTACCCCAACTCTATTCCAAGGCACACTGATCCAACTGACGCGCACCCTCCAGTTCTCATAGATGATTTATGCCTGTCGATTGAAGATATACTGACTGGTTTAAACAACCTTGACCCGAAAAAAGGTCATGGACCTGACAATCTGTCCCCTAGTTTTTTGCAACGATGCTCAAATCATATCTCATTCCCTCTGTATCTCATCTTTAACAGGTCATTATCGTTAGGAAAGTTTCCTACGTTGTGGAAGAAATCCTACCTCATACCAATCCACGGCTTCAGAAAAGGGCGTTCGACTACTTCAAACCTCATGGTCTTAATCTCCGAACTCCTCTGTATCATGGAGAAGGGCCATCAAATCGATGCTATTTACACTGACTTCAGCAAGGCCTTTGATAAGGTAGACCATCATATTTTACTTGTTAAACTCTCAAAATTTGGAATAACAGGTTCTGCTCTTGAATGGTTAAGATCATATCTCAACGGAAGAACACAGGTTATCAGATTTCAAGGATTCCTTTCAAAGGAAATCGATGTAACTTCCGGTGTTCCTCAGGGCAGTCATCTTGGCCCCCTTCTGTTCAATATATTCATCGCTGACCTCTCCAAGAAATTAGAGAATATCCCGCATCTCTTCTACGCGGACGATCTCAAAATAGTGTCATTAAGTCCCAAACCGACGTATCCTTTATTCAGTCGAATCTCAATGCATTACAAGACTGGTGCACCACTAATAAGTTGCATCTTAACATCAACAAATGTCAAGCAATTACCTTCTCTCGTAAACATAACACAGAGCAGTATTATTATCATCTCAACGACACGGTGTTGAATCAAGTCGATCACATTGTCGATCTAGGTGTTGTTCTGGACAGAAAACTAAATTTTAATTTGCACTATGATAATATTACTGCCAGAGCCAACAAACTTCTTGGCTTTATAAAGAGAAGAGCTAAAGAATTCGACAACATTTGGGTCACAAAAACTCTTTTATGTTCTCTGGTCCGCCCTATCCTGGAATATGCATGTCCCATCTGGGATCCCATATTTCTCATAAGTAGCAACAAGATGGAATCAATTCAAAAAAAGTTTATCCTCTTTGCTCTGAGAAGTCGACACGATCCGCGAGACTTTCTAAGCCTACCACCCTACACGGAGAGGCTCAAAGTGTTGGACCTCTTGCCACTCTCTTCTAGGAGAAAATTTCTTATCGCGTCTCTCACCTTAGAAGTCGTTAACGGCAACCTTAAAGTGCAGTTTTTGTCGGATATGATCAAGTTCAATGAAGATACCCGACTTACAAGACATACGAAACTGCTCAAGGAATACCCACATCGGACCAAGTATGCAAGGAATGAGCCCGTTAACAGATGCTGCGTGGTCTTTAACAATTATAGATCATGTTACTCCCCTTCAATAGATAAAGCATCCTATAAAAAAAGACTTAAATCCTTCCTGACAACCTAATTACTAACACTCCTTAGAATTAACTAATTATATATGCCAGTGTTTGTCTATAAGAACTCTCTGTGTATTTAGTTTAAGTATGCCTTGTTTGGCAAATAAATAAATAAATAAATTGCGCCCGGTGCAAGTGCACCATTCGCACCTATGAAAGTCTCTCCCCTGGCCATCTTGGAATCGCCGATTTTATTACTAAATGGTCAGATTGCATTCTTACACGAACTATAGGGTCCGCCAAATAACTTTTTTTTTTGAAAATGCTATAAAAAAAACTACTGAATATTTTTTCCAATTTTTTTTTATTTGAAAGTACAATCCCTCCGGTTAATGATGGAAAATAATTTCATTCAAATGGCTGCCTCGGCTGGCCATGCAGTAGCCTATACGATCGGTCCAATTTTTAAGTACATTATCGATTGTGTGCAGCTGTATTTCACCAATGGCTTCACGAATATTGTCCTTTAAAGCGTCAATTGTCTCTGGCTTGTCGGCGTAACACTTATTTTTGACGGCACCCCACAAAAAGTAGTCCAACGGTGCCAAATCGCAGCTCCAAGGTGGCCAAACGACATCAGCTCTGCGGCGATTTTCAAAAACAGGGCGCAAAACATCAAGTGTAGCGTTGGCTGTGTGGCACGTAGCGCCGTCCTGTTGAAACCAAATGTTTCCAATATCCTCCTCTTCAATTTCTGTGAACAAAAATTCCGGGTGCACCGGCTTTTCAATGAATGCGTGCCGGTTTTCTGTGCCCCAAATGCGACAATTCTGCTTGTTTACATACCCGCCAAGATCGAAATGAGCTTCATCTGAAAAGATGATTTTTTCGGCAAAATCCGCATCTTCTGCAAGTCGATCGCAGGCCCACTTAGCGAAGCGAAAACGCATTGGATGGTCAGTTGGCTTCAACTCCTGAACCAATGGGACTTTGTACGGCGTCATACCAAGGTCTTTACGCAAAATTCGTCTCAATGATGTCTGCGAAATGTCCAAGTGTTGAGAACGACGGTGAACCGACCCAGTAGGAATTCTAGGAAGGCCTTACCGATGGAGCACTGAAATAAGTACTCATCTGGTAAGGGGTACCCCTTCTTTCCTTGGTGCTAGATGAGCCCTTACAAACCCCATTACAAGAGAAGGCAGATGGTAAGGTGTAGTCCAGAATTATACCCAAACAAGTGAGAGTCTGCCCGATGACTCAAGGGAGCTTTCCTGGAGCTTTCATAAATTTTATAGAAAGAAAGAAAACGGGCAATTATATTCGTCGACATAAAATGCGACATTAGCATACTCAATAGCCCGGCTCTCATTCGATACGGAGGACAAGCAGCTTTGGAGAAATGGAGAATTTAGTTGGGGGACTGCTTAAGTAAAGCCACTCTCGGGCTTGGAAAAAAAAGGCATTTGTAAAAGATGAAGAAATAAAAGCATTTCGACACCGGATCACATATCCACAGGCGCCCATGAATAGCTCTTTTTGCAATGTTCCATTTGCTGCCTTACTATACCCCTTACAGATGAGCAGTTCTGTAAGTACCCTAAGGTAAGTACTAAAGTAAGGCCTTACCCCCTATGACATCGTGTGTAAAAGTAAGCACTTCTGTAAAAGGGAGTGGTAAGGCCTACCCCTTACCAGTAAGTGCTGATTTCAGTACTTCTGTAAGCTTACCGGTCCTACTGGGGATGTTGATAGCGATTCACGCACACTTTCGGCCACAGCAGCAATATTCTCGGGTGTACGCACTGTTTTTGGCTTTTCACGCGTTGGTTTATCGATGAGGATGCCAGTTTCTTTCACTTTTTTCACAAGGTAACGAACATACGGAGCTGACGGTGCTTCTCTTCTTCCAAAATCCGTACGCAAATTTCGCACACATTCTGCAACATTACAATGATTTTCAAAGTAATGTCGCAATATTTCCCAGCGTATACACAACCATATTCGTTCAGCGGAAGGATAAAACTAATTATATGTGAAATCAGACATGAGCTAAGTGTTGCCATACACGAAATAAGCACTAGTTGAAAAAAAAAAACGTTACATGGCGAACCCTTTATATATATACATATGTGCCAAATTACAAGTTGATCGGTTATATGGAAGTGGGTCTTTTTATTATGGTTTCTATAATGGTATAGCAACTGGTGAAAGAGGCTTCAGTATTGGTCCGTCATTTTTGAATTATTGCATGATGTTACCAATAGAATGAGAGCTGGTAACAAATATTGATTAGGTATGATGATGTTAATAACGACCTCGCAAATAAAGTCAAAATTAATTTCAGAAAATTTGTACAAAAATTGGTGTGTTTACTATTTAAATAATGATGAGTAGATTACTAGTGCTAAATAATCTATTGCATAACATATATTTGGGTTTCAGACTTGTCTTGTACCATGGACTTTGATTGGGTGCCCAAAGAGACCAACCTCAGTGCCTCATACAACCCCCTCCTAATATTATAAATGCGAAAGTAACTCTGTCTGTCTGTCTGGCTGGCTGTTACGCTTTCACGCCGAAACCGCTGAACCGATTTTGATAGAATTTGGTACAGAGGTAGATTAGACATTGACTACTTTTTGTTGCGAAAAAAGGCTTGAAGGGATTGAAACTAACTTTACAATCGGCCCTCCCAACTATATTAATATCGTCTACCTCGTCTCGTGGTCTACCACCACTGCATTTACCCCAAAAACGTATAAAGAAATTCAGGACAACATGGTCACCAAAGGAGTGGAATAGTGATGAGCAAAAATGGTCTTGTTCTTACAGTTTGTGTTGTCCTTGCACATTTAGCAAGACCAAGAACAAGACTTAGTTATGCTTGTAAGAACAAGAATAAGACTAACTGTGCAAGAACAAGACCCAGAGCAAGACTTTAGCAAGATTCTTGCAAAATTTTCACCTCAACTCATTGTTTTAAAAACAAAAAATATAAAATTGATTATGATGTTCAAGTAATTATGTGTAAATACATGTGTGTTTATTTACTTTTTAGTATGATAATTGTAAAAGCATTTGTACATAAGTACATAATGACTTTGCATGCATTGGGCGCCAACTAGTGCTGGGCAAAAATGGTCTTGTTCTTGCAGTCTTGTCTTGTTGTTGCACATTTTGCAAAACCAAGAACAATCATGCTGAAGTTATGAATGGTACTGCGTACTACTAACGATTGACTTCGGATACCAGGCGAACTTCGGTTTGAATTAGCCTTCCAATGGGAATACGGAGCTCTGCAATGGGTGACCGTCTTTTCTCGCCCAGCTCTTAGTATTAATATAGAAATACCTTAAAAACAATTTTTGAAGATGCTTCTTAATGCTCCAAACATTTCTGGGACTCCCACAGCTCCCAAAAGGACGACCCACAAGGCCAGTTAGATATTTTTGGATCCATGCATCAAGGTGTCGAATGTGGTCCCACTGAAGGAGAATTTTCAGGATTCTTTTTCAGAGAGGTCAGTCTGAGCCCGTAAACCCATGGATGGAGTATGTTGAGATCACTCTTTCATTGGGAGATCTCATTAGATGTAAGGGCACCTAATCGAAGACGAGCTGGCACAGCCCGAAAACGTTTTACGCGATATCTAGAAGCTGGCTTCTCCCGTGTAGAGGCTAGTAGGGCTTCGTGGGAAGGGATAACGATTTTCTTAGTAAGAAGAGGTTTAGGTCCTCTGGATATTCTCCAGATCATAATAACCTGGCGAAAAGGGCGAAGGTTTGGCCATACGGTTTGACAAGCCTCCAGAAAAGTCGGACGCACCCATAAAGAAGTCTAGAACGACTCCAAAGCCGACCTACTGTCAAATAGCAGAAAGTGTCAGAATGGGTGTGATTGCGATTAACAATAAGGAGACTCTTCTGACCACAAAGTCTTCTGCAAGGCTATAGCCGAATTGGCCCAGGGCACAGAACAGCCCAGGTCCCTAGGAATCGGTGCGCCCCCTAGGATGGGCCGCCTTAAGCCCTGGAAGGAGCAAGCCTTGTTGCTGTAGACAGGGACAAGCTACCGCGAAGACCCCACTGGCATTATGTTGAAAAGGATAGGGATCTCTTTTAACGACAAGGTGACTCTCTCCACCATATTAACCTTACTGGCTGAGGCAAGCCCTAATGCCCAACCATGCCATACAAACAAGCAAATAGCTTCGAAAGAAAGTGGTGCTGTTGGCGAAACCTCGTGGAAGCAACTCTAAGAAGACATGACTCCTCTATTACCGCTACAGGCGGGGCTGTGACCCTAAAACCACCATCGAAATCCTTATATAAAGGCTTGCAAAAGGAGAGATATAATCCCGTAAGGAAATGGCAGGCAAGCAGTGGTCGAAAAAACTTTTATCTAGGACAACTGGAGATACAATTTATGTGAAGTGAAAGCGTCGACCAAACTGCGCCGAAAGACAATCTTGCTCCACCCTCAACAAGGGCTAGGGCCGGCGCTGTTTTCATACCAGTGCTATGTTTTGACATAAACAATTAGCCGAGTTGTTGTAAGTTAAAAAAATTGTAATTTTAAAATTTGTAAATCTTGGAATGGTAAGGGGGCTCCAGTACATCTTACCACTTCCCCTTTGCCAATTTAAAATAAAAGCACCTCACGTATTTATTTGACCAGACCAAGAAGTTTGAACGATTGTACCTACGTGGTCTGAAAAAGAAAAGTGGTGTAGTGCCACGACGCTTTTATATTTTCCAAGGATTTCACAATCATGTCCCATAAAGACTGGGCAGCAAACAACATATAAAACTGCATATAAAACATCAAAGTTACGAGAGTGGAACATTAACAGCCAATTACTCTGAAAACCAAATATGTAATTGTTCTGAAAAGCAAATATAAAACTTTATCTATATCTATAAAAATCTCGTGTCACAGTGTTTGTTACCGAACTCCTCCGAAACGGGTTGACCGATTTTTATGAAATTTTTGGTGTATATTTTGTAGGGCTGAGAATAGGTCGTAGGCTATTTTTTATACCTTTAACCAAAAGAAACAGCTGAAAAATCGAAAAAATTGGTAATTTTAGGAATTTTCACTTCATTTTAGTTTCAATAGCTTCATAGCCTACCTATTGTTTGACAGCTTCGTAAATGTAAAATTGTGATTAAATTGAATCATTCCATTTAATGAAAATTTCAAATTTACGCAACTGTCAAACAATAAGTAGGCCATGACGTTACTGAAACTAAACTGAAATACCATAAGCAATATAATATACTCAATATACGTGGCGGCCGTCTCAAGAGGGCGGAATACCACTTTCTTCACAACCCCCTCGACATGGGTATCAAATGGAAGGGTATGATAAGTAGAATACAATAAACAATGTAGTATACTAAATATAGCGCTAGATCCATGGCTCATGTCTCAAGAGGGTGGATTACCACTTTCTTCACAAACACCCCGACATGGGTATCAAATGAAAGGGTATGATAAGTAGAATAAAAAAGCAATGTAGTATGCTCAATATACTGTTAGATCCATGGCGGCTGTCTCCGAAGGGCGGATTACCACTTTCTTCACAATCCCCTCGACATGAACATCAAATGAAAGAGTATGATAAGTAGAATCCAATAAGCAATATAGAATACTCAATAGACGGGTTTAGATTCATAATTTGAACCGATACCCTAAACGGCTGCACTGATTTTTACAAGCTTATGAACTTCGTCCCTGTGAGAAATCTTGCGATCGATGTTTAGACTTCTTCCCGATATCCGGTGATGCTCAAATTAGGCACACACCTTTGGTTCTAAAGGCAATACAATAAGTGTATTCAATTTTATGGTACATCCAATATGGCGGCCACTATAAAATGGCGGATTACCTTTTTCTTTACAATCTCCCGATATTGGTTTCAAATGAAAGAGTGTGACGATTAGAATTCAGTAAGCTATGTCGTGTCATTTTAAATCCAATATGGCGGCTCCACAAAATGGCGCATTACCTTTTTCTGTACTTCCTCGATATGGGTGTCATTATTTTCAGTTGAACGTCGGTTCGGTATTTATCATGCTGCGGAACATCAATTCACCAAGACTTTGCAATGGCACCAGATTGTCTGCGAAAAAGCTTATGAACAATGCGATCGAAGCTACCATTATAAAGGGAAAGTACCAAGGCGAAGATGTTTTTATTCTGAGAATTTCAATGAGTACGAATGATTGAACGCACAAGCCGCGTCGGCTGCAAAATGGAAATGCCGTCGCCAGAGTGATCGATACTGAGCCGAAATTTTGATGAGGGATGAAGCTTATTTTACACACTCTACTGGTGTCAATAACCAAAACTGTCAAATTTTGGAAACAGAGAAACACGACATTCACGAAAAACCACTGCTCGACAAGGAAGTCACTGCCTGAGCCGGAGTGGGCTCAAAAACCACCATCGGACCATTTTTTTTTCAAAGTTCGAGAAATCTCGGGGCGGCGTACGCTATCGTTAGTGCACTTTGTGCATCCGAAATTTGTTGTTTTGTTGTATTTTTCAGTAAGTTAATTAATTTCAGGCAGAACTAAGTCTGCCGGGTCAACTAGTACAAATATAAAATTTAAATTATGTTAATCTAAATTTTGCGTGTATAAATGTCAAAAGGTAATACAATAAAAAGTAGTATATGCACATTGTACAATCTCCCGTTAAAAGGAATAGGCGATGATTGTCCTTCTTCTTTTCCGGTACTTCATATGTTGCTGATAGGTGACCAAACTAATCCCTATACCCTATAAGACCTCCTGTGCACAGGTAAGCTACTTCCACACAAAAAGGCCCTTCTTTTGAATACGTTATGCCGTATCGGATTGCCTTTCGCTCCCGGACCCCCCTCAGACGGATCCCACTTTGCATCAATTTACCTTACTAATAGAAAAAATACCTGGCTTCCTTCTATCTGCACCATTGAGGGATGTTAATAGTCCTCTTGATTTCCAATTATATATGTTTACTCGCCGCCTTCAGTTACAGCTTGACGTTTAGAACGGAGGGATTTTGGGAGTTTTAGATTGTTGTGGGGTTTCAATTGGGGCATTTTTTATCAACCTTTATCAAGTTGTTTTTTTATTGAAAGTATGATCCTTTACAATTATACATGGAACAGAATATCTGCGATTGCAAAATATTTAATGGAATTAGTTCATATGACCTTGGAGGCCAGTTGAAATCCGCATTTCGTGAATATACACATTAACGGAGTATTCAGGATGATATCTAAACGGCAACGGCCTGAACGATGCCTATTTTGAAGAGCGAATTGTTTCAAGCTGTAGATGATAACAGGAAGTTTGCAATTTTTATACCTCCGAAATTTCTAATGGATATAAAAGTTAAATTAGTCGTCGATCCATTCGAAAAAAGGGTTTCGCAGGCTCAAACTTTCCATCCTTTCCAGGAAAAATAAAATTACTACGAGCTTTCATAACATATCCTAAATCCCTCGAACATGAAAATTTTAACATTTTTTTTTGCGTTTAGCAATAGTGGGAAATTGACTAGTACTATCACTGATGCCAAAGTAATCTAGGAAAATAATTAGTTCAAATAATTGGAATAGTGGAGAAACTCCCAAGATTTTTCTAGAGAATTTCTTTTTCGTGAACGTTAGCAAATAAAGTTATCCTTCGTGCTTCCGGTTTTTAATTCCAACTAGTTTATTAGACATTAGAAAAACTAATCACTTTAAGGTGCTTGTGATCCTTAGACGAAGTCTTTTCATTTAAACAAAAAAAGGCCTCACCGAATGTATGAAATTTTGTTAGAGAATGTTTTCGTTAATATTCTTCGATCGGTACCTCAAGAAATTCGATATCGATTTTGGTTCGCGCGATATTGTGCAGGTACAAAAATCACGAACGTCGTTTAAACCAAAAAACGGCTCGACCGAATTTTATAAAAATCTTTTCAGATCATATTTTCGTTAAAACTGAATGCGCAATATCATGCAGGTAAAAATGACCACATACGTACGCACATGGGGCGGGGCTTTCATAGGTGCGAATGGTGCACTTGCACCGGGCGCAATTTGTCAGGGGCGCAATTTTAGAAATTAAGATTTAAAAAAAACATTTAAAAAAAAATTGAAAAGTACTCTTAATATCTGATGCGTTTGCTCGTGGATGATACAGAGTTGTTCGTAGGTGCGTGATTCCGAACGTTGCTGTAAGCTCCCGAAACAGCGACAACTTATATTCCGCCCCTGGTCAGTGTTAGCTGTTAGATCCGCCAAGGGGATAGCTTCAGGCCACCGCGTGAAACGTCGATGCACGTTAGGCAATACCGATATCCTTTAGCTGGCGGTAACGGTCCGATGATGTCAATGTTTATGTGTGCGTCACGCTCTGTAGGGGGCGTGTATTCGGTCACTGCTGCCTTCGTATGCCGCCGGATTATCGAGCGCACGCAAGGGATGCAGGCTTTTATACATCTGAGGTAAACTGGCTAATATAATCAAGGTGCCTTATCCGTCGGGGCGAATGAGAGTCTGAGACCAGCTTAAAGCGAAGGTTAACGGCTTGTGGTCAGTTTTGACAGATTTCTGAATTGGATAATTGCCTGGTACACTGCTCTCTATCGTAGATGCTGTATTTTTTTACGCCACAGACAGTTTGTTAGCGAAGAACGCGAGTGGCTTGAAGTCCTTTCTATTGGCTTGGTGCAGGGCCGTCCTTATGACGCCTTCGGAAGCTTCGGTGTAGGGAGAACTCGGCGTCCGGTGATGGGTGCGCCAATAGTGTCGTTTCTGTAAAGTTTTTTTTCCTTCAAAAGCTGTGATCGTCTCCGGTGTCCAGCCTATTTCTGTGGTGTCACTTTTGTTAAATCTTTGTATCATGACTCGGAGGATCATTTGATTCTTCACGTTGGGTATAAACCTCTGGTAGAACGTGAAGAGTGCAAGGAATCTCTTCAGGTCCTTTGCTAACTTCGGGCGCTCGAAGTTTTATACGATTGCGATCTTCTTCTGTAAAGGTCGAATACCATCCTTTTAAAAGCGTGGCCGAGAAATTTGAGCACTTTTCTTCCTAACTTGCACTTGGACACGTTTACAGTCAAGCCGTGCTTTCGCAATATACAAAAGACTCCACGTAGATGTACTCGATGTTCTTCAAGACTGACGGACGCTACGCAGATATCATCGACGTAAAAGAACACGTACTCACGACCCCTGAGGATCTCGTACATGAAACGCTGTAGAGGTTGTCCCGCGCTGCAAAGGGCGAAGGTCATGTAATTGAACTCGTAAAGACCGAAGGGTGTCCGGATTGTGGTCTTCGGGGCTTGTCCTGGTTCAATCGGTATCTGATGGTGTGCCGAAAGCCAGAAGAATTTTTCTGAAAATTCTGAAAATACGCATGTTTACGCATAACTATTTTTTTCTCTATTTATCTTTTGCCATTGTCCTTCACTATTTTCAAAAATGAAATGGGGCGCAATATGGCAGATTGCACCGGGCGCAAAAAACTCAAGTGCCGCCCCTGCGTTCGCACACACAAACACATACTTCTTCTCAAATTTATGCTTAAAATGCTATTAGGACCTTTAAGATCCGTTGAAAATTACGATTTCGATTTGCGGACCGATTACAATAATTTCCCTATAAACTGGGAAGTTTGTTTGTTTTGCTTGAAGAAGTCTAAGTGGAACCTTTATTCCGCAGTGGTGTTATATTTACAAAAACTTTGGGTTACGCTCGAAAACATAAACCCCATCCACGATCAAGCATGCGTGACATTCAAGGCTGACTAACCTGCATGCGGGATAGTGTATGGGCATGCAGCATAGAAAGACAAGCATGCATGACGAAAATCCAATGCTGCCAGATCAGGGAAATCTTTCCTAAATTTAGGGAATTTTAGTTCGCCAGAGGAATTTCAGGGGAGAAAAACCGGCAGGGGAGTTTTTAGGGGAATGCAAATTTTACGAATATTTTTAATTTAGTCAAGTAAATTTAGAAAATAATAGTTGTCCCACAATAGTTGAAAAAAATCAACCGAAACTCGTTTAGTGAAACCCCATTTCGCAACTACTTGACGCCCCGGTCAAATATATCGACTATGGATATGTTATGAATGAATTTAGTAAAAATTGAAAACAATAATAAAAAAATTGGAAAATAGAACCAATCCGTTTCGTCCATTTTTAAAGGTTGGAAATTCGACATTACCATAAACTTTCCATGAGACGAACGTCAAAGAAAAACGAGCGTAGTGGACGGAACGGATTGGTTCTGTTTGAGCCTGGTTGGTTCTGTTTGACTGACCACGTTTCACCTCAAACCCAGTCGATGAAATTTGGTTTTGACATCGGTGACTCACCAACCATAAACGCTTTGAATATTGCCACATTTCGTAGGTTTCTTTTGACGTCAGTGAATTTTGCCACAAAATATGACATTTTGATTGCAGGGGTGGTCAACTTGTTGAATATTGCCACGCGCCCTATCACTCATATTTAGCACCAACTTTTCACTACCGCTTCTTCCTTAAAACTGAGGATTGACTGCATGCATGATAATGTATGGGAAAATATCTTATCTATATCTTTCTTACATGACATTCTTGCGTTACACGTTAAACTGATCGTACATGGCTACTATGTGTTCGTCTGCAGTGACTCTTCTCAAGTTTTGATAGAAGTGACAAATCGGGTGCCACCATCATCCGAGGTCTTTGTTAGCAGGTCGCCCCCCGTTCGGCAATGTTGGCAGATCGAAAATATTCTTGAGTAAAATTTTGAGTGATAAATTGAATTTAATAAGACCTAATTAATTTAATTTTCTGGTAGCAATTTTTTAGATGGGCTTCTCTTTCTTCCTCGGTTTCATTTCTTCGCGCCTCTATCACTTTTGAGTATACACTTTTTGTGTTATCCAATAATTTTTATAACGGCCTCGATTCCCAGATCCCGCGGATCGGAAGTGAGTGCAGTGCGCATTTGACACTTTGCGATTCTCAAATGCGCAGTCGCGAATTCAATTAAATCAAAAATTCGGACTGAAGACTCACTCGATAATGAAATACGTGATGTCGGATTATCTTAGGCGCATTTGTCAATTCAAATCCGCAGAAAATTTGTTGGGGATCAGACGTTTACAGCGCGGAAAATGTCAAAGAGAGATTCGCGGCTGCGGATTTGAGAATCGCAAAGTGTCAAATCCGCACTCATTTCCGATCCGCCGGATCTGGGAATCGAGGCCAATACTTTTGTCGAAATATGGAAACGCTCTAAGTCGACCAATTTCATCCTGCATATCTCCCACGTCGTCACAGCCCCCACCATACAACCACCGTAGCGCACAATGGGAGATCGAGGCTACGATTACACACAAACGCCAGTGGTCTGCGCTGAGTAGTTACATACATATGTCCGGAAAGTGAAATATGCGGACACAAACGTCTATTTTAATAGGTTTTTATTAGTCGCTTTCTTATCTGTTTGTTTGTGCGTTGCTCTCGCCATAGCTTCATGGGCTGTGCGACAAACAGCGCCGTTTTCAATTTCAGGCAGCAAATATTCCCTTATCATGGCGCGATGACAGGTACCATTCAGAGTTACGTTCGCGCCAGCCCACATCTAAACGTTGTTTTCTCTCGATGTAATGGCAGCTCTTGAACGAACCACTTCGGGTTGCTCTTCAGCCCAAATTCGGCAAATTTTCTTATGAAAGTAGCCATTAAGCCAAAAATGGGCCTCATAGCAGAACAAAATTTTGGTGGAATACAGTGCGTCTTCCTCCAGATTTTCAAGACCCTAAACATTGACACGACGTCGCTTCAATTCCTCCACGAGTTGAATTTTGTATGCTTTTAACCCAAGATCCTTACACCAAATAAACCAAGTTGTTCCATACGACAAGCCAATGTGTTAAGAACGGCGTCGAATCGATGTAACTACCATGTCAGTTTGACACAACACATGCGTTATTATGTGATAAAATATCCCCTGAGAAAATACCTGTAACTGGATCGGAACCGATATATTTAAAAGTACGTTTATCTCATACCTGATATTTGCTAATGGACTTTTTTACTGAGCAGAAATATATATATAACACTTTCTCCAGAACATTACATGATATTCCATTTCCCAAAAATTTTCCGGATCATTCCAGCATTTTTATTTCTAATTCTTTAAGCATAAATGGAACAACCCAAAAACCCATTTTCTAATTTTCTATAGCTGAAATTTTAATATTACTAAAAGCCTGCTATTTACTAATACTATCCACATATCACTGTCCTCTCTCTTGTCTGGAACAGAGCTTTGCGTCTTAAACAGGCATCATGACTCTCGACTCTTCAGCATTGTTGTTCTGTTCCTTAATGACTTGCCATACACGCTCCGCTCCTTTGATTGGATTCATCTCCTTTAGTCCTTTAGTCTTGAGAATGAATATTTACTAAAGAAAACACCGCACATGCTAGTGTGTAGAGGCAGGGTCTGCCTTGTTTTGTTTTGCTTTGTTTTTGGATTATTTTATAGACCTTACTCCATACCACTGCTACCCAAACTCAACCCAGGCTCTCTCGGTCGTTACTTGTAGTTAGCTCATTTCACATAAATTTGAGACGTTATGGCGCTCCTCTTTTGTTCTTTTCTTTGATAGTACCGGTAGCTATTACGAGAGTAAACCGCCGTCCTCATCCTCAACCCAATCTCCTCTTATAGTCAGACACTACCAACCAAATAGGGCTTCCAGAGGAAATTTTCTGTTAGTTTTTATAGCTGCGCTTAGAATACACACACATGCATACGTACTATCTTCCTGTGCCTCACTCCACATCAATGCTTGTTAGTTTTACAACTTTTCCACTTTATCACTGTTTTATCCTTATGCATGGATTTTACAAAAAGGAAAACTCTCACATTTACATTAAATTGGAGGAATAAGGAAAAAAGCAGTACAGGGTAGTCCTGATAAGAGAAAGTTGTTGCCTACAGCATCTTCCACCTCATATGTCGTGGGTGAAAAGCACAGGAGCAACTTTACTGGATTATGTTAGCATTGAGGAGGATGTTCTGTGGTATTTCCCCGAAATCCTTTACAATTCCGGAGTCTGCTTAATGGCAGACAGCATTTTTCTACTAGACCATGGAATAATTTCATTTAGGATCGAAATAATGCTCACCTACGAGCGGACGTTATATAAACTTTCACCTACATACACACATTCAAAAAAAAAACCCCTAATAAACTAGGAAATTTCGTGCCCAGGCAAGTATCTCGTCAGGTTTAGGGTAGAAAGTTTCTTTTCCAGGGAATATATAGCTTTACGCCCGAAGGTTCCTGCTTTTTTGTTGTGTGCGCCCGGCTACATTAGTAAATAGGGTGGGGACCAAAATGAAAGTTTCTGATTTGATTTTCAACCATAAGCAACTGTAATTATTGAGGAAAGTTTCGCCTCTGGAGAAAGGGAGTTTTTCCAGCTTCTTTTTTTCCATATCTTTTGTTCCCTACTCTCCCCGCTTTCTCTAGAATGGAAGGAAGAAGGACATTTTGATTAATGACCTTTTAAATAGACTCGGCGTTTTATTAGCCTGCAATATTAAAGAATAGTGTGCTAGAGAGAAAGTCCTTCGTCTCGGACGGACGGTCATTATGAAGAATTTATTTCACGTTTCTTGATATGAATAATAGTGGTAAGACGCGGTTTTTTCTATGGAAGGAGATAAGATTATTAGGAAGTTTTCTAGGGGGATTATAATGGAGCTAAGATTTTGTTCAGGCTAATATAATGATGATTATATAGCGAAAAATCTTTTTTGAGATACTGATGTCTCAACTAGCTTATTATCAACAATACAATTTTTTCGGACATTCAAGCTTTCATCATGGAAATATTTTTCAAAATACATAGTTTTAGAGTGCTTTGACATTCTCCGGGTCTTTGGCAGAAAAAAATAGGATACAAAATAGATGACATAGGATAGGTTAGATGTCTGCAGGGTGCAAGAGTAGATGTCGATGAACCTTGTGTTTGAACTCTAATACTGTGTTCGCACTGACCAAAATCACGAAAAAATTGGGATTTTCTCATAATCCCGATCAAAATCTCGCGATTTCCTATACATTGAGAGCTTTTCAAATCGCCTCAATTTATGAAGATTTTGTAGAAATCTCGTCAAAATCTACTCAGCTTACATCGGACGCACCCACTTTCAGTATTCAACCAAATTCAGCACGTCAGTTGGAAGTCATGTCAGTTTGACATTTTTCAAAAGTAGCAGGTGAAGTTCAAAGAGTTAAATAAAATAAAATAAATAGACAGTGCTTAATATCGCGTCCGGTTTACTCCTTTATTGTTTGCCTCCTGTATAATTATTTTATTGTGTCGCACTTAATTCTGTTTTCTCTTCTTCCATTGATTGTAATTTTTTGAAGATGGATGCGAAAGAGAGCAAAAAATGTTTTAAAAAGAAAATACAGTGGGCCGAGAGAGGAGAGGCTATATTAGTTGAGCTATGGGCAGAATATACATATTCAACAATTACCAGGCCATCGGAGGAATAGCCATATATATGCGGAGATGTCCAACAAAATGAATAAAAATGTCTTTAACTATACGCCCAATGAGGTTAAAATTAAAATTCATAATTTAACTAACAGGTATAAGTAAGTCCAGATGTAGTCCCAACAAACAATTTCTCTCTTATAAAGCCCTCCAAGAATTTTATAAGAACTGAATTAGCTTTAGCTAAGATATATAACTTTGACAAATTATTCGTTAAAAATATTTGAAGAGTGTTACTAGCCTGAAAGTGGCGTATGAAAATAATCTTGTAACCGCCTGGAAGATATTTTGACCAGTTCTAGAAGTCGCTTATAAGATAGTATTAAAAGCAGATATAAGTACTAACGGCTATAATAGACTTTGGGAGATATGTTATGAGAGCTCGATCTCCTATAATAGCTTTAAGTAAGGATATTACACAACACTTAAACTCTTGGCCTTGGTTTACATACAAAATTATTATAAGAACATATTTTTATAATATTCTTGCATAAGAGCATTACACGACATTTTGGAAGCATATGTTCAAGTTTATGTGTGTATTGAAACTATCGTGATATTCATTTTCATTTATGTAGGTATTAATAACACAGGACCACAAAAAAAAATCGAAGTCCTGATACAGAAAGGTGAAGTACGTTCCGGTATGTTTTTCGGTGTGCTAAAAACGAATCTGAGGTCAGAATTGACCCATCACCCTTAGATTTCGCCCCAGCACCCCCCAGTACCCCCCAAAAGGTCAAAATTTTACTTTATATAAAAATTCAACATAAATATCTCTTTCTAGGTTTTTCGGTGTGCTAAGTACGATTCTGAGGTCATAATTTACCCATCACCTTTAGATTTCGCCCCAACACCCCCCAGTACCCCCCCCAAAGGGTCAAAATTTACTTTATATAAAAATTCAAAATAAATATCTCATTCTAGGTTTTTCGGTGTGCTAAGTACGATTCTAAGGTCAGAATTGACCCATCACCCTTAGATTTCGCCCCATCACCCCCAGTACCCCCCCGCCCCGCTAGGGCGTTTTGAAATTTTTTTGTTAGAGGTTTACATATTACCCTGTATTTTTGTAACCCTATTAAATATTTTCATGAATAAGACAGCAATCTATGCAGAATACTCCCACCTATCTAAAACTGTAAAAATCAAGGTTTCAACGGGTCAAAATTTTACTAAATCAAAATCCTTTTCTATCCCTCCCCTGCATCGTAAACTTCTTTTTGCATACCTTTGTCATGAAGGCATTGTCCCTCATCTGGGAACTTAGCCGGAAGGACGGGGAGGTGTCCCAGTTACAAAAGTAGATACAAAAGATGATTAGAAAGGGAACTTGGGAAATGTACGGTTTTGCTATTTGCGCTTGTATGAACTCGAAATTCTTCTATTAACTGAAAATTTAATTTTTATATATAGTCAAATTTTGACGCTTTGGGGGGTACTGGGGGGTGCTGGGGCGAAATCTAAGGGTTATGGGTAAACCATGACCTCAGAATCGTTCTTAGCACACCGAAAACCTAGAATGAGATATTTATTTTGAATTTTTATATAAAGTAAAATTTTGACCCTTTGGGGGCTACTGGGGGGTGGTGGGGCGAAATCTAAGGGTGATGGGTCAATTCTGACCTCAGAATCGTACTTAGCACACCGAAAAACCTAGAAAGAGATATTTATTTTGAATTTTTATATAAAGTAAAATTTAGACTCTTTGGGGGGTACTGGGGGGTGCTGGGGCGAAATCTAAGGGTGATGGGTCAATTCTGACCTCAGATTCGTTTTTAGCACACCGAAAAACATACCGGAAGGTACTTCACCTTTCTGTATCAGGACTTCGAATTTTTTTTGTGGTCCTGTGTAATTTGTACTTATAAAATCCTCTGAGAAGATTTAAAAAAAGTTAAAGCGAATAAAATAATGTCTGCATTATAATCATATTTTAATTAATTTCGACTTCAATTTAATCGATTAATAAATGAAATTTTGGTGCGAAAGAAATTACATTGATAAAATATGGTATGATACCTCCAAAAAATACTTCTCGCCCTCAAAATTTTGCGGATAAATCAACATGAAACAATACGTTAAAATAAATTATTCTCTATTTACTCGTTAGAAAAATGTAGGAGTAGGTTCAAAATTTTGTTCGTGGCAGATAATTTGTCAATAAAACATAAAATTATTTAAAATCACAGAGTAATGGATTTAAAAAAAAAAAAACTTTATACAGAGTGCATTTTTCTTTTTCTTTTTAATAGAAAAATATGGCGAATTTTTTTATTTTGGTTAAAGTCTTTACAAGTTTATTTCACGAACTCATTCTTAATTGTGACCCTTATCAGTCTACGACCATAAAGAGTTCTTAAATGAAGCTATTATAGGCGTTTACCTGAAATGAATTCTTGGCTAAAGTTGTCTAAGGAGCATTATGGGAATTGATAAAGTTTATTCTTAACTAGCAAAAACCCGCGTGCCTTGCAACGCCTACTCGAATTTTCACAGATATCTCTTATTTACACTTATTAATTTCCACTTTAATTTAAAAAATCACAGATTGGGAAAAAAAAATAAAATTCAAAATTATCTCAATAAATTCACGCTAAATCACCAAATCAATTAAAACAATTTTTTTTTATAACCAAGGTTAAACTGCTTCGTCACAAAATCACTTCGTTACGAAACAAAACTCGATCATTCAAAGCCTTCTTCAAGACTAAAGTGTTGAATGAAATACTCTAGCTTCCTTTAAAGTGTACCGTTACAATAATTGGCAGAACCTTGTTTTAAATATCCTATTCATAGACTTCTTTTTAGCCCATCATAAAAAACAGGTACTCGTTTTTTTATTGCCATTCCTGGAAGGCCGAATTTTCGACCCAAAACAATACCTGAACATTCACCTGTTTACCTAATTTCTTTTGTAGGATAATATGGCATGCGACTTTTGTATTTACATTGTTTGCGGTTTCCTTTTTTAATATTGTAAATTGTCTACTGAAATTGAGGTTTTGGAAGTTCCCTTTGCTATGCATACTTCTTTATTTCTATAAAATGGAATCCCAATTACGGCTCGCTAGTATATGTATATCAACAAAATAATTTTTTTTTCGAGTGAAAAAGAAGCCAGAATCAGAAAGAATGCGTACCTATTATTACAATCAATAAAAATCCTTCATAGCGAGGAAAGTCAAAAAGTGGAAGTCATTTTTAAAAGAGTCGAAGTTTCAGAAGGAGTAGTATTTTCAAGGCCGATAATAAATATCGATGGCTGCCTTTCGAAACCTTATTCTACTGTCGGATCAGACTGAAAAACCGAAGGCGATAATCGGGAAAAATATATCCCTGATAGAGTACAAACTTTTTATCATTGCAATTGTAGACCTGAAAGAGCCTATTTAAATATCGATTGTTCCGTGAATGTTTCCTATAAAACGATCAGGATATTTTTTGGAATATCTAGATATTTAGATACAGGTCTGTCAAGTATACAATTCGAATGATCACTTGCTTTCCTTCTCCTATAGGTTAGACTAAAAAGTAACCCGGTAGTCGGACACGATAGTCGGTACCGATAATCGTATCTGATAGTCGTATTCGCCTAAAATATGGCCGCAAAAGTATTAAATCTTTTTGTGAAATTCCCATTGCAATACATACAGCCAACAATTTTAAAAATGGGTTTTGAAATCACAGACAGACACTCCAATTATAATTATATAGATAGAAAGATAGATAGATAGAAGATCGATAACCATATGAAACAGAACTATATTTTTAAATCACAGACAGACACGCCATTTACATTTATATAGATAGATAGATTTGAATGACGCCGCTCAGGTAATAGTATTCTACTTGTCATATCCTTTTGTTTGGTACCCATATCGAGTGGGTTGTAAAGAAAAGGTGAGTCCGGCATAGTTGGTCGCCATTTTGAATTTATAATGACAAAAAATAGGTAATTGAACTCTAATTATCATCCCCTTTCATTTGATACCCATGTCGGGGATCGGCGAGCCCAATTGCGAAATTCACCCGCCATCTTGGAACCGCCATCTTGATTTTTTTACAAAGTGGTCAGATTACATTGTCACCCGAACTAAATATATGTGCAAAATTTGAAGTTGAACGGTTATATGGAAGTGGGTCAAAATCAAGTTTTAAGTTTTGTCTACATACATACATCCATACATACATACAGATAGAGCTAATATACGGTGTATATAAATAGCCTAAAACATGCTCGCAAAAATACTGAATCTTCCAGTGAAAGTCCCATCCCGATCGGCCCAGCCGTTTCCGAGATTACCGCGGCCAAACAGACAGACATACAGACATACAGACAGACAAAAATTTTAAAAATAGTGGATTATGTTTTAATTACATGTAAATAACCAAAAAAACTTAAAAAAACATAATTATTTTGAAATTACAGACAGACACTCCAATTATATTTATATAGATAAATATTATTATAAGAGTTTTATTAGAACAGTTGATAAAGAGTTCCTAAGTTAAACTATTACAAGTGTATGGTTGAAATATTCTCCGGCATAAAGTTGCTACAAGAGAGTTATCGGAACCTACTGTTTTGACAGTCGAGAATGCAATTTCAACGGACCTATGATATATATTTATACTGAAGCAGCTTATTTTTGGTATTTGTTAGGTACTATTTATTCCTCATATCATTCCTTAAAGGAAAACCCGCGGCAATTTCCACTTTTCAAATAATGAGCTTCATCAAGTATATCACTGTACACTTCGTTTTTCAAAATGAGATAATGCTTCTGCTAAAATGTTTTGATTATCTGTAGATAATAATGGTCTATTTACGTAAATATGGTAAATAATTGTCATTATGTTTTTACAATACTTCTCTATAATACCTTTAAATAAGACTTAACATTTATAGCTCTCTTATTAAAACTTTTTATAAAATTGCATGTTTATAGAGTTTTTATATAAACAATTTATAAGACTATAGTTTAAGATCATGCGCCACAGTTTCTAGCCGTTTGTTCTTAAAAAGTTCTTAAGCATAACTCTTTAAAAAACCCATTCTTACATTTCTTATAATGTACTTACACAAAACTGTTTCAAGATTGTAATCAGAGCAAGATATCTTCTGAAAGGAAAAACTTACTGTTAAGGTTTTTAAATAAGGCCTCACTCTTCGCGAAAGACTTTATAACACAGATAAAGGCCAATTCTTGTAACAGTCAGATCTAAATACGAAAATAGAAGTAACTTTTAGTAAAAGCTTTAATAAACAATTTAAAAGAAACACCTCTTTGTGAATAATCTAATAAGAGCTTTATAAGCCCAATTTCAATTTTTCCAAGAGTCTACTCTTAAAAATTGTTAGTTGGGGTGTCAACATATTGTTTTCTCTACTAACAAATCTGTTATAATAAGACTTTTAGAAAAGAGAAGGCAAGCGTTGGGCCGTCAGGGGGCTCTCCATCGGAATGGCCCTTGTACCACAGGGTGCATGGCATACTCGGGCAATTTCGATTAAACAACCTGGAGTTGTTAGTAGAGGAAAGTATAGTGGAAGGTAAGAAAAAAAGTCTAATTGGTATTTTATGCATTTATTAAAATTCCATAATTTTAATTATAGATCAGGGCCATCATCTCCGTTGTCACCCACATTATTACCGTTATCACCATCATCTCCATTACCACCATCATCATCTCCAATTCCATCACCATCATCACCATCTCCTATTCCATCATTTTCATCTCCATTACCATCATCCACTGTGCCGCGCGAGCCTGAAAAAAAAAACAAAATATTCAATTTCCAAGTTGAATTGTTAAAAAAATTTGATGTTGTAGGAGGGAAATTTCAAGGCAAGCAAAGGAGCTGAGCAAAGTCGATGAACGCATTACGAAGTTGGAAGAGCGCAGAACCGAGTTACTAGAAAAGTTTGTAAATGACACCAGTGAATTAAAAGATGCATTTATAAACTACTAGCATAAAACCCGCGTGCCTTGCAACGCCTTTAAAAACTGTTTATTATGTGCAATGTTTTCCTTAAAAAAAACCAACAAAAAAGTCAGCTGTTATTATCCCTAAAAAGGGTTTATTATAGTGCATTTTTTTAATAAATATGGTAAACAAATTGCTGCGAATATCACCTCTGCTTAACAAATCTGCAAGTTTTGAAGCAGAGATTGGCGTGTATATGTCATCAAGAAAAGTGACATTTTAGGGTTTGACGAACATTCGTTAAGTTTGTTCGCCTATTTACGTGGATGTAAGAAATTATGAAGCAATCAGAAATGAATATTAAATAAAGTGAATTTCGAGTCATTCATTTCTACGTGATTATAGGGATGCACTGTCAAAATTTCAGCCCTTCAGCTTCAGAGGTTTGGGTTAACCCCATTTCATCCCTTTAGGGGATGAATTTCGAAAAATCGCTTCTTAGTAAATGTCCACTTCATTATAGATATGCACTGTCAAAATTTCAGCCGTTTAGCTCCAGCGGTTTGGCTTAACCCCATTTAACCCCCTTAGGGGATGAATTTCGAAAAATCGCTTCTTAATGGATGTCCACGTCATTAAGGGGATGCACTGTTCAAAATTTCAGCCCTATAGCTCCAACGGTTTGGGTAAACCCCATTTCACCCTCTTAGGGGATAAATTTCGAAAAATCGCCTTATAGTGGATGTCCACTCCAGTATAGGGATGCACTGTTAAAATTCCAGCCCTATAACTTTAGCGGTTTGGATAAACCCCGTTTCACCCCCTTAGGGGATGAATTTTAAAAATCGCTTCTTAGTGGATGTTCACGCCATTATAGGGATGCACTGTCAAAATTTCAGCCCTATAGCTCCAGCGGTTTGGGTAAACCCCATTTCACCCCCTTAGGGGATAAATTTCGAAAAATCGCCTTATAGTGGATGTTCACGCCATTATAGGGATGCACTGTTAAAATTTCAGCCCTATAACTTTAGCGGTTTGGATAAACCCTGTTTCACCCCCTTAGGGGATGAATTTTGAAAAATCGCTTCTTAGTGGATGTTCACGCCATTATAGGGATGCACTGTCAAAATTTCAGCCCTATAGCTCCAGCGGTGTGGGTAAACCCCATTTCACCCCCTTAGGGGATGAATTTCGAAAAATCGCTTCTTAGTGGATGTCCACGCCATTATAGGGATGCACTGTCAAAATTTCAGCCCTATAGCTTTAACGGTTTGTGAAAACCCTATTTCACACCCTTAGGGGATGAATTTCGAAAAATCGCTCTTTAGTGGATGTCCACGTCATTATAGGGATGCACTGTTAAAATTTCAACCCTATAGCTCCAGCGGTTTGGATAAACCCTATTTCACCCCCTTAAGGGATGAATTTCGAAAAATCGCTTTATAGTGGATGTCCACGACATTATAGGGATGCACTGTCAAAATTTCAGCCCTATAGCTCCAACGGTTTGGATAAACCCCATTTCACCCCCTTAGGGGATGCATTTCGAAAAATCGCTCTTTAGTGGATTAGTGGATGTAAACGTCATTATAGGGATGCACTGTCAAAATTTCAGCCCTATAGCTTTAGCGGTTTGTAAAAACCCCATTTCACACCCTTAGGGGATGAATTTCGAAAAATCGCTCTTTAGTGGATGTCCACGTCATTATAGGGATCCACTGTTAAAATTTCAACCCTATAGCTTCAGCGGTTTGGATAAACCCCATTTCACCCCCTTAGGGGATGAATTTCGAAAAATCGCTTTATAGTGGATGTCCACTCCATTATAGGGATGCACTGTCCAAATTTCAGCCCTATAGCTCCAGCGGTTTGGATATACCCCATTTCACCCCCTTAGGGGATGAATTTCGAAAAATCGCTTTTTAGTGGATGTTCACGCCATTATAGGGATGCACTGTCAAAATTTCAGCCCTTTAGCTCCAGCGGTTTAGGTTGTGCGTTGTCTGTCAGTCAGTTACT
Organism: Thereva unica; assembly: GCA_949987705.1. NCBI lineage: Eukaryota > Metazoa > Arthropoda > Insecta > Diptera > Therevidae > Thereva > Thereva unica. The sequence goes on along the minus strand of CATLJY010000231.1, from coordinate 108,403 downwards.
TTTTATACAATAGAAAAAAAAGTAAAGATAAAAAATCCCCTTACAACTTATTGAACCCCATTTCACCCCCTTCAACCCTATTTTTCTCCATAAAAAGTAGCCTATGTCCGTCTCCAAGGTCTAAGCTATGTCTGTAGCAAATTTCATCAAAATCGGTTTAGTGGTTTAGGCGTGAAAGCGTAACAGACAGACAGACAGACAGACAGAGTTACTTTCGCATTTATAATATTAGTAAGGATTTAAATTCGCAAAATTAATAAATAAATACTTACTTATAAATGAAGCAAGTGCCTCTCTTTTTTGCTCCGTATTACAATCCTGGTCATTAAGTGTAGCTTCTTCCTCAGGATCCTCGTACCCATTTGGTGTTAATTTGATCATTATGTTCATTGAGGAAATTATGCAATGCACAACAAGCTTTAATAATTAAATTTGCATGTTTTATGCTATTATCTATTCCTTTCCCAATGCGATGAAAACGGGCCTTTAAGTGCCCAAAGGCGTTTTCCACCACTCTCCGACTTTTAGACAAAGCATAGTTGAAGTTTCTTTGCCTTTCGTTACTCTCGACGTTGAAAGGATACGGTTTCATTAAGTTTTTTGAAAATCTAAAGGCAGAATCTCCTATTATAAATACCGGTACGTTGGCACCAGATATTGGTTTACTCATTGCCTGTAATATATTAGATCTCGTCAGCTCTTTCTTCAGCAGAGAATTCTCAAAAATGTGGGAATCATTACAACGTCCCGGACTGCCAACGTTAATGTAAAGGAACCGATATCTGTAAAGATTTGATTTCTTTAAAGTAATTAAGTAGATTATCTGAGTATACATATGTACCTGCTGTCGACCAAAGCTAATAAAACGGTTGAGTACCATCCCTTATAGTTGAAGTAATCAACAGCGTCTTCCCCATGAGGATGAATTTCAATGTGGCAACCATCTGAAAGAACACGCCATATTTTGCTTTTTGCAATTTACGCATACGAATTATGAAAAATGGACTTACCTATTGCTCCCAAGGTTTGAGGAAATCCAAGGCTTTCGAAACCCTTAACACACTCTTCAATTTTTTCTCGCGTCATAGGAAAATGATTTAAATATAGTGCCATCAATATGTTCCATGCCTCGTGGCAAAAATTTAATAAAACCAATAATGTGAAATTCCACTTGTTGATAATAACAATTGTTGTCTATATAAATTGTTAATTTTTATAATATGTAATCGACGTTTTCTTTTGTAGTGTCTAATATCACTTGTATACATTTCATCTATATTTTTTATTGTACCACCAATCACGTTTAAATAATAATTTAAAAGAATTTTATTAATCCGGTCCATTTTGTACGCGCAACCAAAACTTCATATGTCAAACAAAATCTCCTCAGTTCAGTGTGAAGAAATCGCGGGATTTTGCTTCAGTGCGAACATGGTATAAGATGTTATATGAGCTCGGAAACACCGACTGCATAAGAGAGTTCCACTATTGAGTCGTTCTATTTATAAACTAGCTGCTAAACCATAATGTGCGTGAAGGAGAGGGCTGCAGGGTGAGCCGAGTTGGCCATTTTTGTCTTGCGGGCAAAAATTGCCGTGTAGTTAGGAGGTTTTGACTTCAGTGGAGCAGTAGCTATGATAATAGCGGTAAAACTTGCTGAGCGCTGCTACATTCCTACGGTGGCTTAAAGGATCGATGGAGGAACAAAGGGTGCTATCGCCAATGAGTTTGATGGCGCGGTTTTGCACCTTGTGTAGCCAAGCCAAGGTGGTTTTAGGGACGCCCGCCAGATATACGAGTTGTATTCAAGGCGGGCCGAATGATGAACTTCGGGAAATTTTTCGTGAATCAAAATAATATTCATGTTAATACTGGTATCCGAAGCCTCATTACGCCATCATGTGCCGTCGAAGCTTGTATCCATAAAAGGTTATAACCTATTTCGAAATGATAGAAAAAATCGCTCTGGTGGTGGAGTAGCTATTTATGTTAATTGCAGTTTTCGATCCCTGAAAATTAAGGAATCCGTTTCAAGTGCTCTAGAGTTCCTTAGCATTGAAATTAATAATGGCTACAGTAAATATCTTGTTTCTGTGGTTTTATTGTCCTCCTCGAATTTTCACTATTTCTGAAGCTAGCGAGTTGGAAGAGTGGCTCTCCGATGCTTCCCATAAGTACGACAATATCTTATTTGGAGGAGATTTTAATGTTAATGTTTTATCTAATAATGCCCGTTCGAAAAACTTCCTTGAGTTTTTCAATACCTTCGACCTTAAACCCGTTAATCGACTTCCAACGTATTGTGATACTAATAATCCATCATTGCTGGATATATTTTTTGTGCCGAATGTGGACAATGTATTATTTCATAATCAAATTAGCCCACCCAGTTATCTCGATCATGACATCCTCTATCTCTGCTTAAATTTCAAAGTTGAAAAAGCACAGCAAAAAGTTTTCACATATCGTGATTACAAATCCATTGATATACCAGCCCTATTACAAGGATGTGCCTCTCTTCCATGGAATGGTACATATAGTATCAATGACATTGATGAAAAAGTAGAATATTTCAATTCACTATGTAACTTTCTGCGTGAATCTTTTGCTCCGGGCAAAACTAAACGTATGCTTTCTACTATCTTCCCCTGGTTTTCCTCTCAAATTAACCGATTGATTTCTGAAAGGGAATTCTTATTCAGAAGATATAAGAAAAATAAAACTGTTGTGAATTTAGAAAGGTATAAATATGTTCGGAACACAGTAACCTCTGCCATCCGTAGGGAAAAACTACGATTCTTTTCGTCAAAGCTTAGTCCTAATTTGCTTGCAAAGAAATTTTGGGCCAACTTGGAATCCATGGAAATGACTCTGTAGCCCAAGCCAATCTTAGCGGGAATGAGTTCAATAAATATTTCACAGCTGCAACGAGCAAAGTTGGTGATAATAATTTATTTATTTTATTTATTTATTTATTTGTACATAAGAAAACGGAGGTACACAAGACTTACATCTTTTAGAGTACAGTAATAATTTTAAATGAAACAAGGCAAAAACAAAAATAACTAACCTAAGCTTACAAACTAATAGTCCAGTCAAAATAGACGAAAAAACGCCATAATTGGAAGATAATTCCGAAGTTGCTGAAAATTGGAACAGCCGTTAAAAACATTATTATACGTAAGCTGTAGAGACTGCCACGCGATTGGGCGGCTGCAAACTTTTTTATTCAAGGTCAAAGGGTCAAAATATCAGTTTTTTGCAAATATATGCTAAACCGTATGTCTTATCAGAAAATTGTGTTTACAAAGTTTGTAGATTAGGCGATTATCTACAAAAAAATATATTATACATTTTCTCGTAGGAATTGCCATTTCTGAGATATTGTCGTTTTAATAAGTTAAAATACTCATATTCTATCATTCCCGACTTGTAAAGGTCATCAGAAGTTTAATAAATCCTTTGTTGGAGTACGCGGCTAATATTTTCAGGGGTGATTCCTGGATATATTTGGAGAAAAAAATTGTTCTACAGAGGGCGGCTATCTCCGCTATCCACTAAGATACAGGGTGAGTAGGGAAAAAATTTTGTTTTTTTTTTAATTTACTGAAATTTGAATAGCTCCTAAAGTAATTATGATAGAGTAGCCTAATTAGACTCATCTTTTAGGTAAATTTGTATTCTTTTATTTGGTATAAAGCACAGCAACCTGAGTGACTCCGTTCAAAAAATATATAGGCTCAAACAATGCTTAGAATCTAGACCTGGCAGATTTCTTCGTTTTTCTCAGAAAATTCGTTACTAACAGTACATTTTTTTTTTGCTTTTCTGATGCACCAAACTATTACCTACAATATTTCCATACACAATAAGTGTTTATTTTGGGTAGTTTTGTAGGTAGTAGTAGTAGTTTTATCGTGTTTTATCGTGAACAAATAAAAAGTTACTCGTCTTTCAACTGCGGCATAATAGCATTGGTTTGAGCCTACATATTTTTTGAACGGAGTCACTCAGGCTGCTGTGCTTTACACCAAATTAAAGAATACACATTTACCTAAAAGATGAGCCTAATTAGGCTACGTTATGATAATTACTTTAGGAGTTATTCAAATTTCAGTAAATTAAAAAAAAAAAAATTTTTTCCCTAATCACCCTGTATCTTAGTGGATAGTGGAGATAGCCGCCCTCTGTAGAACAATTTTTTTCTCCAAATATATCCAGGAATCACCCCTGAAAATATTAGCCGCGTACTCCAACAAAGGATTTATTAAACTTCTGATGACCTTTACAAGTCGGGAATGATAGAATATGAGTATTTTAACTTATTAAAACGACAATATCTCAGAAATGGCAATTCCTACGAGAAAATGTATAATATATTTTTTTGTAGATAATCGCCTAATCTACAAACTTTGTAAACACAATTTTCTGATAAGACATACGGTTTAGCATATATTTGCAAAAAACTGATATTTTGACCCTTTGACCTTGAATAAAAAAGTTTGCAGCCGCCCAATCGCGTGGCAGTCTCTACAGCTTACGTATAATAATGTTTTTAACGGCTGTTCCAATTTTCAGCAACTTCGGAATTATCTTCCAGTCAAACCTCTAATTTGACTGGACTATAAGCATACTAGAGTTATGGCTATTAGAAAGAAGAAGAGGAAAGAGAAAGCTAAGTAGTAAAGGGAAGAGAGAGCTAGAGAGAAGAGGTGGATAGAAGAAGAGAAACTTGTTTCCTGAAAATGGTGACTGTGCTAATTCTTTGTAAAGAAGGGGGAAGATCATTCCAGAGTCTAATCGCGTGCACAAAAAAGGAACGACTACCAATTCGAGACAGATGAGATGGAATAAGGAATTTGAGTGATCTCAAGGTTTGCAAGGGTGTAAGGAAGTCGGAAAGGTAAGAAGGGCTTTTAGTATAAAATACTTTATGTAGAAGAGCTAGCGCCATAATATCGATAAAACAAAAGAGGACACAGCCTATTAGTGAATTCCGAACAGATGATATATGATCTGACCTTCTCAGGTGGAAGATAAAGCGTAAGCAATCATTGAATGCAACATTAAGTCTTTCACGGCAGGACGAATCGTACACAATGTAAACGAGAGAGCCATAGAGGAAATGCGGAAGAATGAGAGATTTTACAAGCTTTGAACGTATAGTGGGTGATAGGAGACTGCCATGAAGCCGGAGCTTGCGTAAAGTCCCATAAATCTTGGAGAGCATTAGTGAGACTTGATCACAGCAGGTCAGTTTAGCATTAATAGCAATGCCAAGATTATGGACCCGATCAACAATGGGAAGAGGAATGTTACCCAGACAAATGAGTGGCATTCTGTCGGGCAGTGTAGAAAGACGACTAAGCACAAGTACTTGTGATTTTTTAGGGTTTAATTTAAGGTAGTTGAAGGCACTCCACTCATTTATTCGAGAGAGAGTGCTATTCAGGTCAGAAATACAAGAATCAATTTGGCAAGAAGGGCAAGAGGTATACAGTTGGAGATCATCAGCATATAGATGAAAGGAACAGTGGCCGATAGTAAAAGGTAGGTCATTGATATACAATGAAAATAGTAGGGGACCAAGAATTGAACCTTGAGGAACACCAGAAGGCACCTGTAGAAAAGAGGAGATAACATTATTATGACGAACACACTGAAAACGGTTAGATAGCAAAAGGAGAAAAGCCGTGTAGCAGACGAAGAGAAATGATAGCGCTGACTTAGTTTGGAAAGTAATATCGCATGCACCACCGAGTCAAAGGCTTTCGAGAAATCAAGAAGCACTAATATTGCAACGTCGCCTTTATCAAGCGCAGAACGAATGTCAGTTGTTACCTTTAGTATAGCGGTTTCACAACTATGATTTTTACGGAAACCAGATTGATATTTCGAAATAAAGCTATTAGTTGTAGAATTTTCTCAAAGGCTTTTGCAAGGAAAGGAAGAATGCTAATGGGACGGAAATCTGAGATATCTGCAGGAGAAGATTTTTTCGGTAAAGGGATCACTATGGCCTTTTTCCACAACAAGGGAACTTGGGAAGTAGTCAGGCAGTAATTAAAAACATGCGTGATGACATCCAAAATTAAAGGGGCGAGGAGCTTAAAAAAGCGTGGAGATATTTCATCAAAACCGATGCAGTTGGAGGAAATAGAGAGGAGTATTTTAATAACTTCAGAGGGGTCCACACAGCGAAAGTAAAAGCCATCAGTACTATGTGGAAGAACTGAGAAAGATCGGGAGATAGAGGAAGCAGGAGGGGATTGAATGAATGAGGCATTTAGGAGGTCTACATCGATATCAACAGGGGAAGGTGCAGTAGCATTTATGCCCAGCGAGCGAAGATTGGACCAGAGTTGCTTGGAGTTTAAAGAGGGATCAAGCTTACGCGCATAAAAACTACGTTTTCGTGATTTGACCTTGCTAGTGACGAGGTTGCGAAGCTGTTTATAAGCATTGAGATATCTAAGAATCCTAGTCTTGCGATAACGCCTGTACATGCACTCTCGCTGACTTATCAAGTCACGGATTTCGCCAGAAAACCAAGGACAAGCCGAATATGGCCTGCGGTTTCTTGTGACTAGCGGCACACATTGATCAAACAAGGATTGAGTAAATAAAGTCAGCAAACTTACTTTAGTGTCAACGCAAGTTGTATGATAGATAGCATCCCAAGGCATGGTGGAGGCAGCTACGGACAGTTGATCAGGATTGATGTTACTAAAGTCACGAAAAGTATACGAAATAGACGCAAAGGGCACGAGCAGAGAGAACCGAACGGAAAGGAATAATAGGTCATGATCCAGAAAACTAGGAGGGGAAATTTGGTGATGCTTTAGCACTGCATCAGTGCAGGTAACAGCTAGGATATCAAGCAAGGATGGGTTTTGACAATTTAGAAATGTTGGCAGATGATTTAGAATATGCAAGTCCAATGACTCAAATAAATATCTAAGGGCATTCGCACGAGCATTGACTTTGAGCAGATCAGCATTAAAGTCACCTGCAACAATTATGTTCTCATAGTGGTGAGAAAGGGTAGACACAAGACTGGAGAACTCAGCAGCGATATCAGAGTTGAAAGCATTGGGAGGACAATACACGCTTATAACAACACATTTGTCACATGCAGATTTTACCTCAACAGCAATAAATTCGAGTTGTGTTGTGAGCCACTAGACTTGCCGACCACTCTTGAGGAGATCGAAGAGGCCACATATACAGCAACACCACCACCAGTGCGGCCAATACGGTCAACACGATGTAACACGAAATTATGAAGGGAAACAAAAGAGGAGGGAATTACCGGTTTTAACCAAGTCTCACTCACAAGGAGAACTTGTAACTTCGTTTGGTCAAACATCCATCTCAATTCATTCATTTTGTTTTTCAGACTTCTCGCATTTAAAACACAAATATTAAGTCCAGAGGAAGCGGAGCAAAGGATGTTTAGTAGTCTTCCCTGTTTGTGCACTCCATCAGCAGAGTGAAACATAAATGCAAGAAAAGAGCACAATCACGACTTCAGAAACCAGTACGAAACAAGCTAGATTTGTTAAGTAGAAGAAGAAATAATAGACAGGATAAGAAAGAACTGAAAAAGAAGAAGAAGAGTAGCTCTACGTCTACTGTTAATAATACTGGTACATTTAGTTTCCGCAACGTGGACTACGAAGAAGTCCGTAAAGCCTTCTATGCTATTAAATCCAACGCCACTGGACAGGACAACCTCCCACCTTTATTTCTCAAGCTAATTCTTCCTGTAATTCTCCCATTCATATCCCATATTTTTAATAGCTGTCTCATGAAATCACAATTTCCGCTTCAATGAAAAAAAGGCGAAAGTAATTGCACTACCTAAATGTAAATCTTAAAGTAGTCTTGCAGACTATCGTCCTATAAGTATCTTATGTTTTTTAGGTAAGGTTCTAGAAAAAATAATGGCTTGGCAAATTGACAGCCACTGTGAGACGGGGTCCCCCTATTGAGTCGGGCACAGTCTGGCTTTCGCAAAGGCAAAAGCTGTGAAACTGCACTTCTGAAGGTTACTACTGACCTTCGAATGGCTCTTGACTCCGGTAATGTTCTTCCTCGTTCTTCTTGACTTCAGTAAGGCTTTCGATAGTGTTGACCACATGCGCCTTTTTACCAAATTGGCAACCCACATGAGGATTACATCCTCTGCTACCTCTTTAATCCGTAATTACCTGCAGAATCGTTCCCAAAAAGTATGGGTTACATAACTCGATTTCGGTTCCCTTACCGATAACCTGCGACGTTCCACAGGGCTCCATACTAGGACCATTACTCTTCTCTATGTACATAAATGATCTTAGCAGTGTCGTGACAAGCTGCAAACTCCACATGTATGCAGATGAAGTTCAGATCTACTTAAACAGCCCCCTTGGACTGGCTGAGAACTGTATTGCGAACATAAATGCAGATCGCAAGCGTATTTATCAATGGTCAGTGTCCAACCGTCTACACCTTAATGCCTCTAAATCCTGTTGCATTCCAATGTATAGGAATAAATTAGATACCGTCCGTTTTCCTCCAATCCTTCTTATGAACACACGGCTACCTTATCAAACGCGTTTCATTAATCTAGGCGTTTATCTGAATTCTCAACTTACCTGCTGCGATCATATTTCTCATACGTTATCTAAAATTTATGATAATTTACGGCGTTTCTGGCTATACGCCTCCATCCTACTCTTGGGCTCGCGCTCAAAGACAATTAAATCCCTAGTGTTACCACACTTTAATTATGCCTGTTTGGTTTTTCCTGTCCTTGATGCTGCATGTCGTGGCAAGCTTAATGTTGCCTTCAACGACTGGCGTAAGGTTTGTCTACAGTCTTCGCCGATGTGATCACATCAGCCCATATCGTTGTTCCCTTCTGGGATGCACAATTGATGATTATCTACCCCTCAAGGCATTGCCTTTTGCTTATAAGCTTCTAAATTCCGACCGTCCATCTTACTTACATGAGTATTTCCGAATTGGACGTACGTCTAGAAGAACGTTATTTATACTGCCAAGAGTCTCTTTCTTGGTTGGGCAAAGATCTTTTTTTGTTCATTCGCTTCAAGTTTGGAATAGTCTGCCTAACTACGTACAAAATGCGGGGTCGTTAAATGTGTTCAGGAAACACGTCTTCAATTTTTTGAATAAACAGTAATATCTCTTCAACTACATTCTTTTTAATTTTTAATTTTTACTTGTTTACTTTTGTTTCTTTTCTCACTTTTTATTAGTTCACTCACTCGTTCCGCTTTTTATTAATTATTGTGTTGTAATTATAATGTACATGCGTTTTTCAGCGTCAAAAGATTATGTAATCTTGATGTACAGTTCATGAATAAACGAAATAAATAAAACGAAATAAATAAAACGAAATGTAGGACTTGTAGATTGTAGTAGCCAATGCAGCTGGATGAAGGAGAAACTCGCATCTCTTAAGGAAGCCGAGGCATTGATACCCCTGTTTGGTGACTTGGAGTATGTGATTATTCCATCGCAGATCGTTATATAAGGTCACGCCGAAGATGTTAAGATATGGATCAGCTGTTATATTATACTCGCCCACTGAAATGGAAAGAATGTTGATGCAGGTATTAGTGGAGAATAGACAGTACTTAGTTTTGGTTTCGTTGAACTCGACACGATTATTTCGGCCCCAATCAAACATGAGTTTAATGTCCGCGTTAAGAGAGTTGGACATGAGTTAACGTTTTAAGTAGTGAAGAGCAATACTAGTCTTGCAAATTTTAGCAAGACCAAACAAGACCAAGACAAGACAGGACAAGGACAAGTGAAGACTGCAAAATCAAGATAGCAAGGCTTTTTGCTCATCCCTAAGTGGCAAAAGTTTTCCAGTAACGAGCAAAATCTTGCACATTTAGCAGGACAAAGACAAGGCTGCAAGATTTTTTTCAAGACTTTAAATAAGACTTTTCCGAAGGCTTTTTGCTCATCACTGCAAGACTTTAGGCATTTAGTGATAAAATGAGCAAAAAATCTTGCTATCTTGGTCTTCTAGTCTTATTATGTCCTGTCTTGTCTTGTTCTTGCTTTGGTCTTGCTAAATGTACAATAAAAGGAAGAACTGCAAGAAAAGTCTTGCTCATCACTAGTTCTAAGAGACAAGATCTGGAACGGGGATGCCATACTCTGTCAAAAACTTTGGAGATATCCATAGCAACCAGACCAGACTCACCGAATCCATAAATGCTTTGGTTGATGTGTTCAGTCAGACACACAAGAAGGTCGCCAGAGGACCAGATTCTAGATATTTTGTCAACCTTCTATTGATTATTGTCTCCATGATTTTGCAGAGAACAGAAGTAATTACTTTTGGGCGGTAGTTTAAAGGGTCGCTGGCTTCATCTTTTTTGGGCTTGGCGGGGTCAGCGGTTTATAGACCAGCGTAGCTAAAAGGGCGGGCCCAAAGAACGCCGCACCGCCGAGCTTGCCTTGACAGCTCAAATGAACTGTGTGTTTCCATATGGCAGTGCGCTAAATGAAAAAGGCGAAACGCGGTGATCGCAGCTTCGATTTGGGAAATGTTCATATACACCGACTCCGCGGTTCGCCTTGGCAGTTGTCAATTCACAGCTGTATTATGAAAATGACGTTTTGGGATACGATTGTCCTCAATCCTGAACGTGGCCGGCTAGTCTCAATCTGTTAATTTTTATTAAAGTTGAGATTTGTGGGCCGTCAAAACTTTCATACAACTCGTTATTGTATCTTCTTCGCGATATTCTTCCGATATTCGTGAGGTGATTTTTGCGATTTTTCGACCCCTCCCCTCCCCCTTGGTGAGATGTCGTGAGATTTGGCTCGACCCCCTCCGCCTCCCCAAAACTAACTCCAGATTTTTCAGCTTTTAAAAAATCTCGAGTATTTAACACTAAAAATACATACTAAGGGCTGTAACCACAAGCTTTAATTATAGATAACTGATGATTCGAGCTCCCACTTGCCCCTCCTCTATTCCATTCGCTTTTTCCGCTTATAGTGGACACACAACTAACAAAAAGTGAGCACTCATAATCAACAAGAATTTCATGACGCTAAAATTCGGCGGGGCCCTTCCTGTAGTTCTATATATTCTAATGGTCTTTTTGCTTGGCTCGTACGCCGCAGCATTTGGCGAGACGCGCGTTTGGGTGACCAGTGGTGGCTAAACCATTGAAGGGCTGCTATTATTCTTTCTGCCGTTCGCATAACAATTTTTGTGTAGTACTTAGCCATATCTAAAGGCCTCCTTTCACACATAGGTCGAAGGCAGGCCGTGCCCTGAAAGTTTTCGTCTTGAAGCCAAGTATCACCACACACCTCTCCGACCGCCAGCTGGAGGGTGTCTGCAGTCCATGAAAACTGACAAAAATCATTATGTGTGTGGGCATTTATCGTTACTTTGTGCCGGAAGATCTGAACTTCTAGTCTCAGGCCGTGAATTTAAGGCAAGAATGCACGCCGTGTCCAGCCGGACCTGAAAGCAAGGCGCGAAAACCATCCACCCTTGCATTAACGCTTGTTCGCGGCGTGAGTCTCGAGCCACCGTAAGGCACGCACATATTGGCGCGGATGCAGTGACGGGCGGCGGCTGCCTGCGAGAGAATTTCCCATACAGTTAACTCCGCTCCGCACATTGTGTCAGCAAGTATGGTGGTCCAGACGGCGATTGGACCGACTCAAGCAGGGAATCCCTGAAACTACTTATGGACACCCACTTCCCGTACTGCAGTTGATACAACTATCACGATCAACTCTTCAGCCTCACAACAGCAGATCAGATCTATCATAAGTAGAGCAAAAATAAAATGGGCTGTAAACACCTTCCAGCCCTACAAATCACCAGGCCCTGACGGCATAGTGCCGGCACAACTGCAGCACACTCTTAGTTATATTATGCCCTGGTTGCAAACCATGTTTACCGGGTGCCTCCAAAATACCTGCATTCCCTCTAGTTGGAAAGAGGTTAAAGTAGTTTTTATACCCAAGGCAGGAAAAGCCTCCCACGTAACACCCAAAGACTTCAGGCCAATCAGCCTATCATCCTTTCTATTAAAGACTCTGGAGAGGCTAATCGAAATATATCTGAGGCAGACCATATTGACCTCGGAACTCTCTGGCGCACAACACGCCTATACAAAGGGCAAATCTACTGATACTGCTCTTCACCCACTGGTCTCAACCATTGAAAAATCCCTCGAGGTTAACGAATATACATTAGTAGCATTTCTTGACATTGAAGGAGCATTTAACAATGTTTTGCCGGATGCCATTACCCTGGCCTTGAAAGAACATGGGATCGAGACATCGTTGGTGTCTCTTATCCACCAAATGCTTACTGGCAGGATGGTGAGCTCGATCTTGGGCGATAGCTCGGTCCGAAAGGCCGTAAATAGAGGCACTCCGCAAGGAGGTGTACTCTCCCCGCTGCTATGGGTCGTAACTATGAACCAGCTGTTGCGACGCATGCAGGCAGAGGGACATGACGTCCTGGCGTACGCAGATGATGTTGTTATCATCAAGAAAGGAAAATTTCCTCAAGTCCTCTGTGATCTCATGGAGCGGACTCAGCGTTAACCCAGTAAAAACGGAGCTGGTCCTCTTCACAAGGAGGTATAAGACCTCTCCGTTAACACCCCCCCGGCTTAACAATGTTAGGCTCAAAATTAACAACAGTGCCAAATATCTGGGAGTAATCCTGGACAAGAAACTCCTCTGGCATGAAAACACAGAAGAGCGCATTAAGAAAGCAAACATCGCGCTTTTCGCCTGCAAAAAATCTATTGGTAAGAAATGGGGCTTCTCCCCTTACATTGTGCGTTGGATCTACACAGCGATCGTCCGCCCAATTCTCCTCTACGGGGTTTTAGTGTGGTGGCCAACTCTGAGTAAATCCACCGTGTTAAACAAATTACAGAGAGTACAAAGATGTGCGGAGTTATGCATAACAGGAGCACTTCGCTCCACTCCTACAGAGGCCTTACATGTTATGTTATACCTCCTTCCTTTAAATCTCGTGGCAAGGGAAAGCGCAACCATCGCAGCCCTTAGAATAAAAGAATCCGGTTTCTGGACTGGAATCAGGGGAGGACACACGAAGGTACTGAACTCAGTTACTATCCCCACAAAAACCGACTTCTGCATCCCCGAAATTACCTTCACGAGGAACTACGGAGTCCACATCCCTTCACGTCGTGAATGGATAAATAGACCACACAGGTTTCAGGGTGCCATAAACGTTTTTACTGATGGCTCTAAGCTCGAGGGTCGAGTGGGAGGAAGAGTATTTTCCCCAGAACTTGGGATTGAAATCTCCTTCCGACTTCCCGATCACTGCAGTGTATATCAAGCGGAGATTCTAGCCATACAAGAAGCTGTTCTGCAAATTAACCAGCAAGGCGATGGGAACCGGACTGTCTACATCTTCTCAGATAGTCAGGCAGCTCTGAAAGCCCTGCGCTCATGCACAAACAGCTCTAGAACTACCTCTGAATGTCGCAGATCTCTTAACGAGATGGCTCAGCAGTTCAGGACCCTCCTCGTTTGGGTGCCCGGTCACCGAAATATAGAGGGAAATTGTAAAGCTGACGAACTGGCTAGGAGAGGCACGACCGCTACTCTCCTTCCAGAAAAGGAAAGGGTTGGTATGCCTTGGGCCTCCTTTAAACTCCGATGCAAGCAACACACAATCACACAAGCGAAAAAGCATTGGAGGGATCTTAATAAATGCACTTTGGCCAAATTAACCTGGCCCTCCTATGATCTCAGGCGAACTACCTTATTACTGAGCCTTGGGAGACAAGAACTCTCAGTTATAGTGGGAGTCTTAACCGGACACTGTCTGATAGGGACGCATGCGACCCGTTTAGGTCTTGAGACCCACGATTTCTGCAGAAGCTGTAAGAACCTTGACGAGGCGGAAAGTGTACTACACCTCCTCTGTCACTGCCCGGCCCTAAGCAGGATAAGGCTAACCACATTTGGTGAACCCTTTCTAAGCAACCTTGCGGAAATCTCGAAGTTTGGGATCCCGCAACTTAGAAGATTCATTACTTCCTCGAGATGGTTTAACGAAGAAACGACATTTTAACATCAAGTTTAAAGTGGGATCACTATGGCATCACAATGGGCCTATCCTTCTGGCCTAAGTGTGTGGGCTTGAACCAAAAGCTCAGCCATATCTAACCTAACCTAACCTATGGTGGTCCGTGTACTTTAAAGATTTTTCAAGTCACCAAATTTGTGCCTTTAAAGTTTTCGTTGAGGCCATGAACATTTTTGCACTTGAATTAACGACCTGCTATCCTAAACTGTCGTCTTTGCCAGTGTGTCTGTTGCGAATTATGACGCCACATGCATGCCACAGCCTGTCAGGCGAATACCTGAAGTCCTCATCCCTCAGTCAGATTGAGTATCGTGTGACCTTCATCGGGCCGTGCCTGCCGACCTGGCCTGCCGGTGGCCTGTAAGTGAATGGGGGTCTTTAGTGGAGAAACAGGTTTTACTTAATTTCACCCAGTTTTCTAACAGTTTTAAACTGTCTCTTGAGGAAAAAATTGCGTGATATTTGATAAGACCCGCCTTCTCCCCCACTTGAGTTTTGGTGAGATTCGGCTCGACCCCCTCCCCCCTAAACGCCTCACATAATTAATGAACGACCCTGTGCTTCTAATATCAAAAATCGCGGAGTAGATAGAAAATATCGCTCAATAAAATGCAACAATTGTCATTGGCTGCGTCTTCAGATGGAACATAGCATTGGACTAGTCTTAGTCTGATACGGAGGCTCGCCTCTCAGAACTAGTGGCCAAATAGTTAAATTTACAAATAGTTAAATATCACAAATAGTTAAATTTTGCACTACAAGTTAAATTTTGTCTAAAAATTTTTGGTTTTTAATTCCATCCCACCAACTTATTGAGTGAAAGATGTTCCTCAACATCCCTTATATTCTAGGTTAAACAAATAACCAACCAAAAATGATGCTTGCCTTGGTATTATGATAAATGTAGTTGTCTCAACGTAAACACGAACAGAAAACTCTATTTTATCACATTTCTACTTGAAGTGTCCAATTTGTCTTCAACTTAAAGTTATATTGTGAAATTAGGATCTTTTCATTTCTGCTACGAAGCATGTACACAATCTGTGATTTATAGATTTTTGCTATATCTCTTGCCATAAATTCGGATCTGGCACCCTTAAATCAATAAGCAAAAAAAAAAACAAAAAAGTAATTCCCCCTCCCCCACCAAATAAAAGGGAAACAGACGGAAAATAAAAACAAATCTAAATTTCCAACAGAATCGAACTTTTTTCACACACACACATAAATCAGCGCAAATGACAAACAAAAAAACAGTTTTTTTGTTCTTATCTCATTATCATATTCTATCTTCACTAATATTCTGGCCTGATAACAACAGCCACCCCCGAAAAATGAAATAAAAAAACCCATCTCCTTCCCGCCAAGTGACGGCGGAGACTTAAATTATGCAAAAGCGCAAAAAAATTAAAGGATAAAATGTGATAAAATGAAAAACAGCTAAATTCATATAAAGTATATTTCTGTTTCTGTATGTGAAATTGTTGCTACAAATCATCCCCTTTCCAGAAGTTTTGTCCAAAGTAGAATTCTCCAACTGGAAAACAAAACAACGCGCCAACCCCCGCCGAAGACTCTGGTCTCTGGCAAAATCTGTAAATAATGGGGGTAGCTTTAGTGCATTTTGCTGAAGCTAGATTTCCCTTCGGGCAATGTCCTCGTTTTTGTCAGAATACTTAAGGTCTGGGGGTAGATCTCCACACTGGTATAGCACGACGACAACATCATATCATACATTACGGACGACGGGGTAGCACAGGATATATTTTCCTTTTGCCAGAGCAACAATAAAAACCGTGAAATATGATTTACGTTCACAAGAAATACCGGAGAACGTCTGTGTGTGCTGTGGAAAGGTGCATTGTTGGATGGGAAATTTGCTTAAGTTGTTCTATCTCTTTCTTGCGCTATTATAACATTAACCCCGAACAAGCTGATTGTTTGGGAATTCATCCCTGGATTTTTGCTTTTCACTCGATGAAATCTGTGAAAAATTTCTTTGGGGTCGTCCAGAGGCGGGGAGAGGGTCGAGACGAATCGCACCAAATCTCACATGAGGGGGACGAGGGGGGGGGGGGCGGCAAATATCACGTAATTTTTTTCCTCAAGAAACAGTGTAAAATTGCTAGAAAACTGGATGAAATTAAGTAAAACATATTTCTCCACTAACGACTCGCATTCACTTACAACAGCCGCCGCCAGGACAGATCTGCAGACGCGGCCCGATGAAGCCAATACAATATTCAGTCTAACTGGGGATGAGGACTTTTTGTATCCGCCTGACAGGCCGTGGCGGGCAGATAACGTCAGGATTCTCTACAGACACACAGCCGAAGACGATAGTTTAGCATAGCAGGTTGTTAATTAATACAAGTCCATGGCCTCAACGAAAACTTTCAAGACACAAACAGATTGATGACTGGAAAAATCTTTAAAACACACAGACCACCATATTTTCTGACATAATGAACAGGCGGTGCGGAAAAATAAAATGTATGCGAAATTCTCTCGCACGCGGCCACCGTTACCGCCTTCGCGCTAGTATGTTCAGAGCCGGCGATTGGGGTTTTTGCGCCCGGTGCACTATGGCATACTGCGCCCCATAAGCTGTTCATTTTTGAACGCAGTTAAGGACAATGGAAAAGACACGAACAGTCGCTGAATGGGAGAAAACATGTTGATAGCTTGCTCAAAGTTTAAGATTGAACCATGGTAATGCGTATAACATAAAAAAATTATGTAGATCGGAAATTGCAAATGGGTCAACTTCCAACCAACAAAAATCTACTGAAAATGTCGTTTGCGAAAAAGAGAGTAAGTGAGAACGAAGGGGCGGCATATTTTTTGAACCTCCGAAATCCTTCACGGAGTTTTTGAATCAACTTTTTGACAGCTGTAGTTTTTTGTGTCCCTTTTGCTAGCAGAAAAAGAAAATGGATGGCAGAAGGGAAAAATAATATTTAATAACAAGCTAAAGCATTCTAACGTATAAGTTTGTTGGTAAAGTTGGCTCTTGTGAAAACCCATGCGATTCTTCATAGAATTTCAGAAGGAAATGGACGATTACAGCCAATTTATGTTGGTTGGCCCGTGTGAAACTGGCCATATTAATTTGTTAGACAGTATTACCCCTTTTTCACCGGCCGAACTGCGTAAATTCGAGCAAATCGGTGTATTGAACTTCAATTTTTCTATGAGTTCCCATACAGCTTCACATATTAAACTCAAGAAAAATAAAGCCTAAGTTCGCCCAGCACAACATGAAATTGAGATTGAGCGTAAAAGCTCGCTAAAAAGATAGTAATCAACTGGAATAATGGAATATCATTCCACTGAGCTTTTGCATTTCTAAATTCTGGCTAGAAAGCAACCACAGTTTCAAGCATGAGCTGAACACTTATACAGATTGAATTGAACTTTATTGAACTGAGGCCGGGGTGAAAAAAGAGCAATTAAAAAGGAGTTCTCGTCACAAGGAGTTTTTCTCTTCTCATTTCGCATTCATTTGCCTCTTTTATTAATTCTTGAAACAGAATTTAAAAGTGCAGTAACAGCGGCCTCTAATTTATATTCAATAATGGTAAACAGAAATAAACAATTCAGAGCCATCGGAACAATTTTGTGTTTTTTACAGAATTTTCAAGAAATGCTCCAAATAAATCAGAGGGTTTTCTTTCACTTGGAATCTCTGGAAATTTCTTGCACCAGGAGAAGTGACATTTTCCCGTTTTATCTTGCATGAGAAAGTACAAGGGCAGAAATTGGGTAAATTTGTTTAGTTTCTTGCACTCGGGGAGAAGTCTTCATTTTTTTTTTCTTCAAAGTTTTAAATTTTTTTTAAATCCTTATTTCTGAAATTGCGCTCGGTGCAAATTGTTAATGGCTGTTATTAGCTCATGCGTGGTACTATACTGCTGACCATTTGAAAAACCCCCAAAAGTTTTCGATAATATTAAGGTCCGGTGACAAAGAAGACCAATCCAAAACTTCAATATTTTCGTCCGGAAACCAAGTTCTGACTACTCTGGCTGTGTGAATTGCTGCTTAGTCATGTTGAAAAATCCATCTACCACCTTCCATTACTTCCTGTATTTTAGATTTAGTCGCAGAAAGCAGGTCTTTGTACTTTTCTGCAGTTTGTCTGCCGGTCTACCAAGTCTACAGGACCATAGTAACCAGTGCTGGATTACCATCTGAACCATCCAATGAAAAACGTTTTGCATCAGAAAAGATGACTCTTCTCCATTCAGTGGTCCAAGACATGTGGTTTTGTGCAAATAGAAGCCGATTTTCTTTATGGCGCAGAGTTAGCGTGGGCTTCTTTTTCAATCGTCGACGTTGAAGCAGTGGAGAGGATTTTATTACTGTCTGTATAGTCAGGGCCGGCGTTTGGATTTCTTGCGCCCGGTGCAGTCTGCCATATGCGCCCCCATCAGCTGTTCATTTTTTGATCGCAGTAAAGGACAATAGAAAAAGATACGAACACTCCTTGGAGTTCTTTTAACATATAAAAATGAAGGTCCGTGAACACTTTTCACGTTTTTTCTAAGATTGCGCCCGGTGCAAATACACAAATTGCCCTTTTGAAAGCGCCGCCCTTGCATCTTGTTCAATCGGGATTTGCTTCGCGATCTTGCCTTTGTGCTGAGTTTGCTTGCGCTTCAACTTCACAAAACTCTCCCGCTGATGCCGTTTAATGCTTCAGGATTTCGGTGTTAGCTGCACTTCGCTCACTATTTTTAGCACAATACTAGGCTCTGAAAATCTTTAGTACTATACACTCGAATCTCCATAATAGAGATCTCTACGTCATTCTCCAAGCCTTCATAATTTAAAGGATAATAGGTGGTCACTGCACTGCGTGTATTAGTTTCTATTGTATAATCTTCCATAGAACAGCCTCCCGTTCATCTTAACAGCCTTCTTGGTCATAGAAAGCGCTTTCAACAACTTCAGAACAGATCCAGGTGTTTCTCGTCGAATTAGAGATCTGTAATAGCACTACTAGTACGAATTACAAATCAAGAGCTGTGGCACCGCGTCAGGCAAGAAAGGATAAACGACGAAATCAGGCCAACGAAATCGAATTGGATTGCAGTTTCTTTAATATATGACAATGATGGGATTTTAATTCCTAAAATTGCGCCCGGTGCGAGTGCACCATCTGCACCTATGAAAGCGCCGCCCTTGAGTATGTTTGTGCCTTAGGCGGATCCAGACTCACACCGTGAACACCCGCGAACAAGCGCGAATACGAGCGTTAATGGTTTTCGCGCCTTGCTTTCAAATCCGACTGGACACGGCGGGAACTCGTGCGGTAAATTCGCGGCTTGAGACTGAATAGAAGTTCTGGGGTGGTAGCACGTAAGTTGTTTCAGTCGACCTCTTCATACAAGTGTTTCAACAATTGTTGTATGAAGTGGTCTATTGAAGCAACTTACTTGCTACTACCCCAGAACTTCAGGCACAATCTGTTGACACCTGTCCAATCATATAAAGATTTTTTCAGTTTTCTTGGACTGCAGGCCCCATCCAGCTGACAGTGTGGCGAAAACTTTCAGGCCACGGCCTGCTGTCGACCTGTGTGTGAAAGGTTGCCTTAAAATATGGCTAAATCCTACATAAAAAAATGTATGCGAACGGCAGAAAGTAGCATAGTAGCCTCTCGATTGTGTTGCCGCCCCCGGTCAGCCAAACGCACGACTAGACGTTGCAGACCCGCGAAAAGGCCATTAGAATATATAACTTCAGAAAGCGCTCTCGTCGAATTTTAGCATAATGAAATTCGTGTTGAATGTGAGTGCTCACGATTTGGTAGTTGTGTGTCCACTATAAGCGGAAAAAGGGAGTGGAATAGAGAAGGGCAAGTAAGGGTTTGAATTATTACTTATCTATAATTAACGCTAGCGACCGTAAATACATACATATTTTTATTTAAATAATAGAGATTTTTTAAATCTCACGTAAGATTAGGGGGAGGGGGTCGAGCCAAATCTCACGAAATCTCACCAAAGCGGAGGTGGGTCGAAAAATCGCAAAAATCGCCTCACGTAATTTATGGACGACCCCTTTCGAATAAAAATTTCGTCTGCGGGGAAAAATGTAATGAGACTTAACCAACTTGAAAATTTCTATCGTGCCAAGATAGAAGAAGGGAGTACCTAGTACCGAGAAACCATACATAGTTAGATAGGGGTAGTTATTTAAAAACTCACCACCGCCACCTTAGTATGACTAATCCGAAAAAACTGTAGGAAGCTGTGATGATTTAGGGCTGTCCTCAAACATCCTTGAAATGAACTTTTTCAGCATAAAATTCGACCCTTGATGTCCTGGTACATGCCCTACCACCCCACCACACCAGCCACAGGTATGAGATCAATGGTTAAAATTCAAGCAGGATGTGCAGGAAATTGGCCAGCATTCCTGGAATTTGTGACGGTGGTTAAGAAACTTTTGACAGGATCTGGTTTTGCATATGAACAAGAAAATTTTATACTTGTCATTCCACACCATCCCCCCCACCCCACAAAGAAATTGTCGTATATTTTTCTTCCTTTTTCATTTGAGGAATGTCCTTCACACTCGACCATTTTATCACAATATACCATATATATAAAATTCTATGTACTTACATATGTATATACTATACATATAAATATGTGTGTGCTAAAGAAAAAATGGCCTGGAGCTTAATTCTGTTGGGTGGAATTTTCTATCAAGTCATGCTTTCCAGTTTTCCTCTACGTGATATAAATTGCCTTTTGTTGACTTTCATTTAGGGACGACAGGTGAAAACCTTCGTGATTTTTCAGATTTTGACCCCATGAATGAATGCGAGATTTTTATTTCGGGATTAGTTTCCTTTTTTTCTCTCCTACGTTTCGGGGAGGTTTTTTTTGGTCTTTTGTGTCGCAAGAGTTTTATATATATTCGATTTTAATACAGAAAAATTTATTTGAAAATTGATATGTGTGTATTAGAATTAAATTAGTAGACATTTTTATTGATAAATAAAATTCATTGTGGGGGGGAAAGTTGAATTTATATTTATAACGATAATAGATGTACATATATAATTGATTAATTCATGTATAGGTGATATATCCTGTATGGAGTGGATTATCAATGATATAAAATTTACTAATGGATCTGTTACACAAATTTAATATTTGTAGGTGTCTTTATTTCCCAGTACAAATCCGTCTGTGAGTGAGTGATGACAGTCTGTTACTAACAGCATATAGTCCGTTCCAATAATTTTCTTGACCGTGCTATTCCGCTAGTTTTTCTTAGTTTTTTTTATCTGTGTTTCGTTTTTAACATACTTTTCTCGGTCGTTCCGTTTATCCGATATCAACTATTTGTTAATTACTCCTGGAAAAATTACGCCATGGGAAAGATTCATGCCCAAAAGTCTTCGTCTGGAGCAACATCTTTCGGAACAACGGCACAATCTACCCCGGCTCTCACCAGATCCACTTCCACGAAGCAATCAAACAACAATCTAGCTGCCTCCAGCAAGAAATCCCGATCCCGAACCTGTTCCATCTGCTCTACTGACAGTTTCGATTTGTTGGAGAGGAAATTGGAGAGAAGCTTGTCGCTCATTATAATAGAAAAATTTTCTGAATTTGAAGAGCCCTTTATGTTGCGCTTCGATCATGCCAAAAACTCTATCAATGCTGACCCCCAACCAAGTAGGAGTCGAGCTCGACTGTAAATTCAGTTGCTGTAACCTGTAACCAAACCAGAAGTTTCCTTCGTAAGGTGTATGCCTGCCTTCGGCAACTTCGGGTATCCTCTAATCTATTGCCTCTCGCTTTACGTATACGACTGGCGAAGGCCTTGGTGATGCCCTATTTCACGTAAGGAAGCCTAATTTTTTCATAACTTGATTCTGTCTGTTCAAGAAAAATACAAGTCGCGTTCAATGATACCCTTTGTTTTGTCTTTAAATTGCGTCGTTTTGATCATATCACGTTCTATGTTCCCACTCTGCTAGGTATGACGTTTGAAAACTACCTAAAATATCACCGATTAAAATTCACTTTTAAACTTACACAAAGCAGATGCCCTGGATATTTATTTCAAAAACTGAACTTCTTGCAACTAAGAAGACAATCTAGCACACTTTTGGTGCCTCGTATACGAACAGTATATGGTGAACGCTCGAACTTGTTCCAAATTGCTCGGATGTGGAACAAACTACCCGTCTATGTGCGGAGCGCGTTCTCTTGGCGATTATTCAACAGGCTCTTGAAGGAACATCTAACAAATAACAATTTGTAGGGTCACTCACTTTTTGAATCTTCTTTTCATTTATCTTCTTTTCTTGCCATTTTTTTTATTATTAAAACATTATTTTTTATATTTTGTTAATATTATTTTTCATTTTTAACTCGTAACTTGATCTTGTAACTTCTTTTCATTTTTCTTCGTTTCTTTCACTTTTTTTTTATTAAAATATTATTTTTATATTCATATTCATTTTATCTGTTATATATTTTACCCAATTACTATTTTGTTTGTACGGTTGTAAGAATTATGTTCTTTTGTACAATGTTAAATAACCCAAGTAGCACAACAATGTGTAAAAACCGTCATATAACCGTGAAATACACCGTGGTAATTTCACCAATAACGTGAAAAAGAGGTGATTATCACTTATATTGCTCGTGAAAACGAACGTATGTGGTCAGTTATAAATAAACCCAGGTTATAAATAAATGATATTGCCACGTGAAAATCCCTGGTGTAGTCAAAGTTTACAGCAGGTTAGAAAGTAACCCTGGTTATTTTTTAACCTAAAATGCACGTGAAAATCACTGGTGTCTTCAAAATTAACAGATTTATATCTCCCTATTTCTCCACTTAAAACCCATTGAAAATTAAATATATTAATAATTTTAGTTTTCAATACGTTTTAAAGAGCAAAATAGTCAGGGCTCCATTCTACAGTACTGTTAATTTCGGTAACGCGACCTGTTATCTTAAAAAAAACTATGAAAACACTTTACAAAAAGGTGTAATTTCCAATGTTTTGCTTTTATTTAACAAAATATAAAAATGTATATAATAAAACAAAATACGAGTGGATAGTAAAAATTAAATGCTTCTTCTGGCACAAATTTCCACGGCTATATCTTACTAAATGGGTAATTTATTTATGTGGTGGTTCAGTAGACCTGAAAAACATCATACTTATAGAATTTTTCTATAATAGATAAACGTATTTTGAATAAGTAGAACAAAGATATACGTACTTTTTTTTAATAGACGATATTTGGCATGTTTGAGATATTATTTGAAGAAATCAGCACCTTCTTTATCCGTAAATGAAGGAAATATTTTTCTTTCTACAGAAAATAAAAGTTTAACAGTTTCTTTAAAGTTATTAATTAAGCTCCGTTTATTTGTAGTTCCTGTCCAGGACAATTTTTCCAAAAGGCAGTCTTTAAACAAAAAAAGGCATAGAAGTCGCAAGGTTTTTTTCCCATTATTCCCACCGAACTTCATTAATTTTCTGACCGAAAAACATAACTTTAAATACAGACAAATTGATTAAATTCTAATTATTTTACCAGCTTTTTCCTAAAATATTCATCCTGATGTAATTTGTTTTCAAATGTCTCAAAGTTAGTAATATTTTCAATTGGAAAATATTGGTCTTCGAAATCATCGTCTTCCACACAACGTGGATTATGGACCCCTATTTTCAATATTTTTTAAGATAAGATCCATTGCTGTTTTAACTTCAGCCTCAAATTTAATCCTTTCTTCATGTTGTTGACGTAATTCTTTCTGGAGCTCTTCTTTAGTTTCTTTCAATTTTTTTTGTAAATCTTCAAACTGCTTTGTAACTAAAAACGCAGAAGATAAAAAATATAAAAATAAATTTTCAGATTCTCCACAATTTCAAAATGAATATATGTATTTCCCAGGTGGTATACATATTGTAAATGCACAATCCCTAGGGGTATCCAGTATTGTTCGGGAATCCTTTGGGATATTTATATTATGACTTTGAAGACACACTAGCAAATCATTCAGAGCGATGTGAGTTATATTGGGTTATTTGGGTTTCACTTTAAATCGAATTCTAATTTTCTTTGGATTGGTGTTTCTGAATGTTCATAACGCAAATCATCGATATTACAATGAGAACCTTGCACATTTCTTCGTGTGTCTTCTGTATTCCCTTCTACTTCCTTACCACTTTTCTAAAATTTTCAACACTTTCAAAATTTGTATCTTGTCGAGTATTGGCCCGTTTTCTCCTTATTAATTCCAAAACCCGTCTATTAAACGTTTGTCTAGAACTCATTCGATATTTCACCATAAGCCGCTTCATTATTTCATGCACTTTAACCATGTGAGCAATTTACACCTCAACTTCCACAAATAAATTTCTAATTGAACTGCTCTGAATTTTGATACACTTTTGTGATGTTTTAATATCTTCTTTGTTAATATATATTTATTTAATGTTTTTCTCGAATAATTACCCTTTTTTCAACACTTTTCGTACGCAAAAACCCGATAAAATACAGAACACATTACATTTCGAAATTAGACGCAACAATGGCCGCCACGCTTCATAAAGTAATATTCTAACGATATTTACACGCGAAAAGCATACAAAACAACAAACCCATTTTACACCAGGAGTAATTTTTAAGAAATTTGTGGACGCATTTTACACCAGGAGTTAATTTTAAGAAATTCGTGGACCAAAAGTGGATTTTAAGTAATTGTTAGACGCATTTTATATCAGAAAGTAGTTTTAAGGTTATTTTTGGCACCCTTTTACACTTTACAAAAAAAAAACTAACAAAATTCAAGTGTATTTTCGGTTATTTTACTACCACGGTGTACAGCTGGCTACTTGGGAAATTATTACTATTATTATTATTATTAATAATAAATAAATAAGAACTTTCCCTCACTATAATTGTGGATACATTAAGCACATGTAAAGTAAATACAATGAGCCAACAGTGACACCTCGGTTCCTAAATACTCAAAATATTAACATTATAGTTAATCAAGAAATAGAATCGTGTTCCTAACTTTGGGTGAAATAACTATTAGGTTTAAGCATATTATGTAGAGAGTATCAACATATGAACTTCCTAAAAAATGATGTAGTAATGATGACCACGCGCTCCCTCGGCACAATGTATGTTTTGTCACCGTCAAAGAAGGAGCAGGGGGCGGCCTACAAAGCGCTGCCACCCAAGCAAGTTTAAAATGTATTAATCCAACGAACAATATGTACTAAATCCATGAAAACAGTAGTAGATACTAAAAATATAAGTATCCCTTGATATGATACTTTTTCATCGAATTAAATCGAATAAGAAATGTACTTAAATCAAATAGTCTCATAATCGTAGCAGAAATAGTACAATTGTAGTAGGGTTGCAACGCTGCACAATCGGTGGAGCAAATCATAGGGTGGTTCCACACGAGCGTATACCCGACACGACAAGAGTCGGTTGCAAATTTGGTTTTCGGTTATTTTACTACCACGGTGTACAGCTGGCTACTTGGGAAATTATTACTATTATTATTATTATTAATAATAAATAAATAAGAACTTTCCCGTTCTTTGCTTGAAACAGGCACGGCACGCTTGAGTTGAAATTAGATTTTTCCATACGCAGCCCAAAGGAGTTTTGTCCAATTATAGTTGCGTGGTGTGAACCAAAATTGGGAGGTTACAAAGTCGACCACAACAGGTGTCATTAGCATAACCAGTAGACCGAGACACTGTTCAACAGCGAATTTCACCTAAGGTCGAGACCAAGGGGAATGCATTCATGGTATTAAAATATGATATTTTGCCAAGTTTCATGCAAATTGGCGATGGAATTAAAAAGTTATTAATGTTTAAAGTTTGTTTGGAGAAAAAGGTTCCGACCTTTTTCCTGAATCGAGCATTTTACTTTTTTTGAATTTGTTGCCACGGAACGAATACTTAAATAATTTAATGAATGTGAACTAAGTTAATTAATAAATAAACAAATGAACGAACCAAAAAAACAATAACAAAATAAACAGTACAAACCAAAAACAATAACAAAATAATTTGTTAATAACTTTTTATTTTTATCATGGAATTGTTTAAAATTTTGGCTTATGACTCCTCTTAATGCGCTTTATTTTTGATATAAAGGGATTTCTTAGGTGAAATT
This sequence comes from Thereva unica, assembly GCA_949987705.1. NCBI lineage: Eukaryota > Metazoa > Arthropoda > Insecta > Diptera > Therevidae > Thereva > Thereva unica. Next base: position 82,069 of record CATLJY010000231.1, on the reverse strand, counting down.
TGAAAATCGATTCTGTTGAACAGTGTTCTCGTTCGATTACGCAAGTCAAGCAACATTGGACGTGGTTGGAGACAGGGCCGACGCGTTGCACCCGGTGAAGTAGGCCATATTGCGCCCCATCAACTGATCATATAAAAAAAGCTTCTTTCTTCTGGATCGCAAGGTCGGAAATACACATGCCACTTCTAATTTGGTAACAATTTCCTTTATCAACAAAAAAATCCTTAAATTTTGGGGATAACCCCCCCTCTAGAACAATTTTGTTTTCCAAACACATCCAGGAATCACCCCTGTAAATATTAGCCGCGTAGTCCAACAAAGGATTTATTGAACGTCTGATGACCTTTACAAGTCACGAATGAGTGCATAAACGGCGATATCTCATGAATGTCAATTCGTACGGGAAAATGAATAATATCTTTCTTTGTAGATAATCGCAAAATCTACAATCTTTGTAAACACTATTTTATAATGAAACTTACCGTTTAAGATATATTTGCAAAAAACTAATTTAGATGCAACGACCGATCGCATGGTAGTTTCGACATCTTATTTGGCGGTACCAATTTTCAGCAACTTCCCAAATATCTACAGATTTGAGCTTTTTTTCGTCTTTTTTGACTGGACTACTGAAGTTTATATCAATCACAGTATAATCTGGGCAAAAATTATATGAAAATCTCCAAGTAAAAACTTGGGTAAGATTCTGTCAAAGTCGGAAGTCAAATATTCCCGCTTTTTTTTCCATGAGATGAGTACTGGGACAGAATTTGTGTAACTTCTTGAGAATTTGTGTTACCAGTGGCCACCGCTAGGAGGTTATGATCGCACTTCCATCAGTCCGAAATAGTTGCGGCACGTGCATGTTATGCGACATGTTATTCCAAAAATGATCCTGTCACCTGCATATCTAGGTAATTGAACAGAGCGTTTCGCTATTGACCCATTTCTCTGGGCGGACGTTTTCCTTATCCTTACCCATATTCTAAGGCGAGGTTGAAAATCATTATGTCCAGTGCGTCCCCTTGTTTAAGACCTGGTCGCACTTCGAACTCTTCTGCAACTGCATTTTGCAGCTGGTCCAATGTTGATCTGTTTGTCCTAAAGCCAGCTTGATATTATCCTATAAGGCATCCCGCCATAGGTACTAACTTTTGTAACTGGTTTTGAGGAATGAGATGCCTCTGTAATTTGTACAGGTTAATTTATCTCCTTTGTCATATAATTGCTTTCTTCCAGTCATCTTGTATTACTTCTTCCTTCCAGAGGTTGCATAGGTTCCTTTAGCAAATCAGCAGCGATTCCATAGATGATTGACGATTGATTGCCTTCTTCCTTTTTTACATCTTCACGTTCATACCTCATCCAGTTTCAGTTTTTTAATTGAAAGTCCAAATTATGAGTCAGAAGTTCGCCACCTCGTAATGGTCACCATGCAATATCTAGTAGTAAGCTTGATTCGAAGGAAGAAATAGAAGACAAGAGAGTTTAATAAAAATCTTGAGGGTGCTCAAGGAGGAGGCGATTGACCTTAATTTTGCCATCCTGGATGTTGTAGGAGCTCACACCAAGAGCGGAAACCCACGAATGTAACAAAAATCAAAGCACAAAATGTTTGTAACGGGATTTGATTTCGCAAAGTCGATGTCCTTAGTATCAACAGTCTGAGCCAGAGACCCAACCTTAGGGGTTAGCGGGAAACAGTCTCATTGGAGTGTTATATGTATGTTTCATAAGGTTTCAAAATATCTAGTAATGGACAGTCTTTCTCAGTTTGGAAATTATGATCCCATGATAGAGTTTTCGCCACAACAAAGTTTTGATTTTAATTTTCATTCCCTTTATTTTTATCTTTTCTAATAAAGTTAAATTACAAAACACAAAATTTATGTATATTCTAATACTAATTGGGAAAAGTTAATAATTTTCATTTTCTATTTCCAATCTTCCCAATTTCTCTTGAAGTTAAAGCATAACTCAAGTCAAACTTTTGACCGACTAAGAAATTTCCTGCTGCCCCCGTGTGCCGTTGCCATTACTTATTCCTTGATGTAAAGAGTTGTGCTCATAAGTTCCTTTAACTCGAGGAAATAATCATAGGATTTATTAAAAGTTGAAATTGAAACAAGCCGAAGGCTGCGAAAGTTTTGGAGAGGAAGTTTTTGGGAAATAATTTTATAGTTTCTGGCGATTCTGATATGGAAGACAAAATTTCATCTTAACATATCTTCGGAAATTTTTTTTGTCTTGTAATTTTTCAATCAAATTCAATTGAAACTTTTGAAATTAGAGGGCAGAGGCTATTGAGGGGAAGCACTTCAACTCCTTTTTTTGGCTATGCATAGATTGGGTTTTTTGTGGGCATATGAAGATTCGCAGCATGCTATTGTGCATAATGTTGAACGATGTGAGGATGTTTTCATCAACCTCGTTCATGTAATGTTGCCTGTAATCAAGCTTAGTTTGAAGGATAAAAGGGAATAGGATAGGTCAGGGAGGTCTGGGCGTGTTTGAGCTGATGGTGATGATTGAGGAGAAGAGCCTCCTAACGATGGTGATGTATAATCAGTACATGCCTTTCGGTTATAGATGCCATGTGGATCGCCAAGCTCTGATGCAGGCAAATCTACATGACCTGCTCATTAGAGTATTCATGTGATGGTTCCAGTTGAGATTTGCATCTAAATTCACTCATAAAAATTTGGATTGATGTGCAAAACTGCCTGCGAGTGAAGGTTCTATAAGTCCAAGCAGGGTTCGTCTTCTGATGAACGGAACCAAAATCGTTTTAGTCGATATTGACATTTTCCTACGCTGAATCAACAGATTGAGACAAAAATAAGTTCCCCCGGCAGGCGCCTTATCATAGTACCTACTGTTTTACCTCTTACTACGATGACAACAACGTCGTCGTAATCTTGGACAAAAAAGTTTTGGCGGTTGAGTAGTTCTAGGCACCACAGAAGTACAGATAAAAATCCTCCTTGTGGACATTCTTTTTAGAAATCTACATTTAGCCGAATTGTAATCCGAAAGTCCTGGCTTTGCATATAAATGTTATGTTGGCATACCTCCAGACAGATTGGACATAACCAGGTGCAAAGGAAGCGTTGAATTTTTTGAATAGTAAACGAGTGGTTAGGTCCCAGCAGTTCTGTAACAGGATAAGAAAAAATCCCTTCTGCTTGTATGGTTTGAAAGGTCTAATCGCCTCTCTAATAGCTTCATGATGGAACATTATGTTTGCTTCTGCCCATGCATGTTTTATCACTCAAGATAATGAAGCTGTTAGCAGACATGCCTTCCGCTATTTAATTTTGCTCGTCTAATCGTCATACTGTAGGTGGTTAGTTAGTTTTTATTACTTTCTCAATAGACCCGGGCAATTATTGTTGCTAGCAGTAGTACCCCTCTCCGTAAGGAAGTCCGTGGATAATTTCACATCCACATAGACTTAATTGTTTGCATGAAACCCTTCAATACGCTGCTAAGTTCGCCTCGAAAGGATGCCCAGTCCGTGCATCTGAAAATACTATATGCCCTCACTCTTTCCAAAGACTCACCCAAGTGACTGCGTCTGTGGTCTGAATACGATGGCTCGTCGTAGATCCGCCCGTCAGTCACGTAAGTAGCAACGTCTTGCGTGGCGAACGTGAGTCTATAACCATACTTCTCATACCGTTGGTGAAAGTAGGATCCGTGCTGCGGTTTTATGTGTCCAGGTTAGTAGTTAAGAGGTATTCTTTCCTTTTCTTCACTCCACTAATGCCCCAAACGCCAGTGGGCATCCAGCATCATATCCTACGATGATCTGCAGAACGCTCTTGTTAGACTGACACAATATCTTTAAGTTCCTTGGGTGGCGATGGGTTCCTGGAGTCGTAGCGAGGTATGCGGAGCTTAAAATAATCATACTCTTAATCTAATCTTACTCTACTCCAGTGGTGTAATAGCATAATGGCGCGATAAAATATTGGGCGCCACTTATGCGAGGTATTACCCCCTTAGCCATAAGCCCGGAAAAGCATGACCAAGGAGCCAAAACCATACATAAGAAATGAAAAGAAATTCCGGAACTCCTAGGCCGGCCACACGGAGTTATCTAGCTCGCCGGAGGGGTCGTGGGGTGTGTGGCCGGGGCTTACCGCGGTTGGTTCACCACTTACCTGTGTCTGTGCAACTTTGAATTCCGCCTCCATCATTCTCCGGACATCGCCTGAGCCTCGTCAAACCCTGAAAAGGAATGACCCCCCCCCCCCCGCCCCAACCATTCCACAAAAAAAATTTACCACCTAGACATTCTAGTATTTATAATCATTTAATAGTCTTACCGGAACAATCATCAACACAAACAATACAATGAATAAGGGAAAACACAAATCTCACAAGACAATAAATATAGCTCCGTGACAGATATCAATTTCCAGGCTCAAATTAACAAAACTTAAGATACCATTAAATTCAATTAAATTATCCTAGTTATACATGGATGCAGACGAAATCAAAAAGAACGCGCAGTAGTGGTACCATTACTCTACGTCTTGTACAAACGATATCATCAACAATCGAATCAATTAAACGAAGACCAAATTCCCTGGAAACAACACCAGATAGAATACAATAGTTCCAACAGGGAGCAAAATAAATTTCTGAATCTATATATTAATACGCAAGCACTTTTTTTGTACAGCACTTTATTCGACTTCTACTAAACCGATTTTGCTCAAACTGGTTTTATATGGAAGTCTTAGTCGTAAAGGTGTGCACAAAACAAGAATTAGTCATTTATCTCATTTCTGTCGCTCGGAAATGAGTATTGCATTTCCCAATATAAAATAACAATAAGGTAGAAATTACGGTTAGCATATACACAGGCGCATATAAAAATTTATTATTAAGGTTTGTGAATCGACTAAATTTCATGAGCCAGAGCTGAATAGAAACAAAATTTAATACCAACAGTCACCTCGCGGCAATAACTTAAAACAGCCACTTTTCTTGCCGTTGTGTAAAGTGTTATTCTGTTGCAAATTTTAAATCTATAAAATTATTAGTTTAATATAAAAATAAAATGAAAAAAAAAATTTAATTTGTATTATATATTCAGCTTCGACATTTAAAACAATTGTCGATCTATTCCCCCTATCGCATCTCAATCCTTATTCGTAATTAAAAACGGTAAAAAAGAAGATGCTAAGAAACTGTTCGAAGAAATGAAAAAAGAATCACAAATTAAGGCAAATAGGCCCCAGAATATTGTTCAAGATTTAGTTATGCAACGCGATTATTTCCTTGGTTAGATGCGTGCATTGCAAAAGTAATTGGTAAGTCTGTTTGTTAGTTTAAATTGTGTCTAAATTTTTTTAAAGTAGATGCTTTTTTGCGATTATGAATAACTAAATAATTTAGGCAATAACAAAATAAAAGAACAGTTTCAATTGAAGTATCAGCAGTGTTGTTTGGTCGAATTTCGAGCAATGGGCGATACTAGTAGTTATAAATACGAATCTAAAGTTACTATGAACTATTAGTTACGACAGGGAACAAAATAAATTCATAAATAATTATAAATATGGATATAAAGTTAATATGAACTACCATTAAGTTTATTATTTTAGTAAATAAATCAAATCATGAATTATTGTTTTTTTATTTTATTTTGTATCTGTTTGTGTGGGCGTGTGTTTTTTCCTCTTGTTCTTGTCTCTGGGCTAAGGGTACACAGTTACCAAATCTCTCACACGAACACTTCTACTGAAGAGGATTAGCCATCAAAAACGACGATTTTTACTTAAATCAAAATTCATTGTATCAAGGGCACGTTCGGCATCTGCTGGTGGCTGGAAATTAACGTAAGCTTACCCAAGCGAGCGGCGAGTACCAAGTCGCGACAAACACGAATTGTAAGCACAGATCCTGCTGGTGAGAATTTTTCAAAAATTGGTGCCTCAGTTATATCTGGATGCAAGTCCCCGGCTTAGAGGGATGCCTTTTGATCGTTTGGACCGTCGGAATGCATTTATATATTCTTCTGCCGTCTGTCTCTCTAAAATTACGCTAGAACTCGTCTCGATTTTCCCTTTTTTAAAAAGATTTTATTTGTTTATTTTGTTTTGTTAGAAAACCAATAATATTCAGCTCTGCGCCGCCGTTGTTCTTTATTTTTTTGTGTTTGGGGGAACAATTAAAAAAATAAATCAGAAAAATACTTGCTTATGTATTTTTTCGTCAATCTTCACACACCAAACTCAAAGGCGGAACCCAACGATGGAAAAATAAAATAATATATGATTTTATTAGCTCGCTTTCTTGTCTGTCTGTTTGTCCGGTACATATCTTGCAATCGATTTTTTGAATACTTCCGGTTACCCGATCACCCTGAAATTTTGCACACAACTTCAGCTCCGATGACAATGCAATATGGTATACTCATTATACCGTTAGATCCATGGCGACCGTCTCAAGTGGACGGATTACTGTTTTCTTCACGGAACAAATTTTGCAGTAGATTTTTCAAATACTTCCGGATATCCTATCATGCTGAAATTTTGCATACAGCTTAGCTCCGATGACAATGCAATATGGTATACTCAATATACCTTTAGATCCATGGCGGCAGCCTCAGGAGGGCGGATTGAAATATTCTTCAAAACCCCTTCGACATGGGGATCAAATGAAAAGGTATGATAAGTAGAACACCATAACCAATATAGTATACTCAATATATCGTTTGGCCCATGGCGGCCATCTCAAGAGGGCGGATTACCATTTTCTTCACAACCCCCTCGACATGGGAATATGGAATGGCGACCAAAATGTTACACGGCGTGAAGTAGACCAAATTTCAAGGAAGAAGAGCCACTCGCACTTTCTGATTAGCAAGAACGCGTTAAACGGCCGGTGCAGCGCCAGTGAGTCTGCGAATGTATTTGCGCTTCGGCGCTGGTGACACGGAACCCTAAAATTTTTTCGTGGAACCGTAAGGTTCCGCGGAACCCACTTTGGGAGTCACTGCTCTAGTCTATCACATAAAAAAACCCGGTTAAGCCGGCAGGATGCCTTATTACATATATACAAATGGCAATTTCACACAAAAATTTGAGGTTCTGTTTTGATTTCAGTTCAACTCTATTTCAACCCATAGTGAACTCAACTCGACATCATATACGGTGGTCGAAATTTCAACTCAACTCCGACTGAACTTTTCCACCTAGTAATAAACGGGGTATTTGTTTTTCCAATTTGTAAACTACCCTTTATAGGACATTCCTACACGAGGGATCGTGATTCTGGGGGTATAAGCTTTTTTTTTGGCAAGAGAGGCGTGCAGGGATTCAGTGGGAGTGGGATTCATAACCGACAGGCTGGAGCGTGTCAGTAGCACGATACTTTCCACCTTCTTCCAAAATTCGACTAAGTTATTTTAAAAGGTAAAATGCTAATATTTCAAATGATTCTAACTGAACAAAAGTAAACAAATCTTTACCTTTAAAAAAAAGGTTTGATTTCCTTCTAGTTTGCGAAATCATTGAGCTCGAAAGAAATGAAAGTTACGCTGAAACATTTCCCTTAGACCGTCGCGTCGTCTGTATTTGGGGGTGTTTCTTCTTATTTTTTTTTTCTTTGTTAAGTTCCTTCAACACCTTTTCATTTCAATAAAAAGAACACAACAATCCCTTTAAAATGTAGTCTTCGAGATTACACACCGAACAAACGGCATATTTTCCCTTTCTCCTTTTGTTGTAGTTGTTGTTGTTGTAATAATACTTCCATACTTTATCCAAAAGAATTTCGAAATGTTCTTATCACCGTTATGCACTCCTAGACCTTTTCTTTATAAACAACTCCACGAAAGAAGAAGAAGAAGATGGAAAAAAATTTGTTCACCCTACCCCTCCCCCTACCCTGACAGCAAATGGGGTAAATTTTCTGGGCCACTTATTTCAAATTGCTTCTTCGGAAAAAAGTTAACCTCTGTCCCTTTGTCGGGGGTTGCCATTACTGAAGGAAGAAGACTGGCAACTTCCAGAAGGAAAAGTTTTTTTTTATACTTCGTCCCTTGTTCCCTTTCAGTTTTTTGTTGTTGTTGTTGGTGTTGTTGTTCGAAGCATTTCCATAAGTCGTTTATGATAAGCAGCGAACAAGTATGAGAAAATTTTTGAAGACAGGAAAAAAGGAAAAGTTTTATTCCTTTCGGCACCTCATCCTGGATCCTGGATATTCTTTTTTTTTCGATGCCTATATATGCATATATGAGGCACGACAAGATTCCACTCTAGACACTATAAAAGGTTTCTGCAAGCATCTTTGTGAATATGCTACGATGATATAGTAGCAATCTTCTAAATGTACTAGATGAGCAAGCACTTAAAGGATATTCTTTTAATGGGGAAATATTTTTTTCTTTTCATTTAGTTTTTTTGGTAGCTATAACCTATTTTTCGAGAGTGTGCAAGGGATGATAAAGGAAAAAAAAACATACAGTTTTGGCGCCTGGAGGTTGGTCGACTCTCTTTAAAAACTACATAGTTAAAAAAAAAATTCCTTCATGAGAGCGGACTATGCGGGCGCTGCTTGCTGTCAGTGCAATTCATCGTGTGTCGTTCTGCTAAATGAAAATGTAAAATCTGCGTCATATGAAAATATAAAATCAGCATTGCATAAAGTCTCCAGAGATTCATGGGGGATGCTTTACACAGAAAGCATGCTGCAATTCATGGCGCTTTGTTTTGTACTTTATGCAAAAATATTCTTGGCAACCTAATATGCGCTGCTGCCGTGGGTGTTATGGGAATGTATGTGTATATGTATAATTCTTTTTAAGCTCTTTTAATTATGATGGATGACAACTTTCACAGCTACTGAAGAACTATATTATTTTTTTTTCTTCACATTTTTCCCTTTTCCCCCATCACTACTTAACAATCTAGCTTGTTATATGAGTACAACTTCACCCTTGGTAATTCCGCTGGAACGAATATCAAAACAGACACATCCCTGAGCATAAAGTATATCATTCTAGTCGTGTAATGCTATCTTTTAATTACACATCGCAACACATTTAAAATGTTTTCCAAGCCAATGCCCCACTATACTCTCTAAGTGCAGCGAAGCACAAATACAAAACAAATGGTATATATAAACCATATGTATTCTCAACATTTTTATTGCATTGGCAGCTCACTAAATTCTTGCTCTTCTACTTATTTCTGTTTTGGCAACGCTAAAGATTAATTGATATTTTCGTCTGTACTTGCGAATAGGATCTAAGGGGTTTTCCAAACGGAACCAATTTTTTGGTACAATGCCAGCAGCACGTCGCCTGTTGTAATGTGAAATCTATTGAATCCAGAGAAAGGGCTTATGTGTGCACTTTTCCAACAACTACACCATATATTCCCTTGTACTTTTTTCTCATTGTCATCCCAATGCAATTTCTGCTGAACTAAAAAGGAATTGGAACGAGAAATTATCATTCACTCTTCTCTTTCTTACACTTTTCAAATTCTGTGCATAGTAAAATGCAACGGAAATAATGTGTCGCCGCCTTAAGGATCTCGATTGATGTGTGCTTGCATAAATGTTAATTTTTCATATGGCATTATTATCTTATGATCTAGGTTGGAGTTGAAATAAAATAAAGATGTTACTACTCTTTGTATGTTGAATAAGGCGATTGTTTTATTGTGGGTTTCCTGCAACTATACACATTTGCAGAAAGATAGAAATGGCTGAAGGTCGTTTAATAATCCAAAATTATTGAGAGAATATTTGGTGCGCCATCTAGACATATGTTTTTGAATACAATATCGACTAAATGACCACCTCTATTCGATAAATTAAAAGCAGCTCTATTTCAGACATCCTTCATATCATTGGACAGCATTTTGGGAGTTGTAGCATCTATTTCGGGTAGTATATAAGGGCTCGTCTATTAATTACGTGAGGCGGTCTCGACAAATATTACGTAATATTTTTTCGTCAAGAAACAGTGTAAAATTGCTAAGAAATTGAGTTAAATTAAGTAAAACATATTTCTCCACTAATAACCCCCATTGACTTACAGGCCGCCGGCAGGCCGTGGTCTTTCAGGCCAGGTCGGCTGGCACGGCCCGATGAAGATCAACCATTACTTTGTTTGACTGAGGGATGAGGACTTCAGGAATCCGCATAGCAGGTAGTTAATTTAAGTCTCAAGTGTCTTCAACGAGAACTTTAAGAGCCCCCGCACACTACCAAATTACTAAACAGCTCACGGGAAAGCACTCTACTAAAAAGCATGCCGTTAAGAGTGCGGATGGAAAGCTGCTGTGCAGCGACGAGGAGCAGCTCCAAAGATGGAGAGATTACTTCTTCGCCGCCCTGAATGGTTCCTTTACACAGGAACCTCAGGAAACCAGCAACAATGCACAGCCTATAAGAATCACCACCCGAGCCCCATCCAAGACGGAAATAGTAACCGCAATTCATGCGATGGCCAATGGTAAAGCAGCTGGGAAAGATGGCATCCCGCCAGAATTGTTGAAAGCCGATTCAAGCCTCATAGCAGATGCGCTTCAGCCAATCCTGGAAATAGCATGGAACACCTGTACCTTTCCGGAGGATTGGACGGAAGGTATCATAGTTAAAATACCAAAAAAGGGGGACCTAACAATATGCGACAACTGGAGAGGCATCTGTTTACTATCTACAGTGGGCAAAATTTTGTCCCATATATAACTATCTAGGATAAGTGAGGCAGTAGACCGAACGCTTAGGAGGCAGCAGGCCGGATTCAGGAAGGGCCGCTCCTGTATTGATCATATCAACACCTTGCGAATAATAGTGGAGCAGTCTACTGAATTCTTATTCCCCCTTTACCTTGCTTTCGTAGATTATGAGAAAGCGTTCGACTCGGTCAATAGGAGCTTTATATGGCAGGCACTACGGCGACGTGGACTGCCTGATAAAATAATAGAATTGATAAAAGCCCTATATAACAATTCCAAATGCAGAGTTCTCCATAATGGAAAATTATCCGACAGCTTCGAGGTGAGCTCAGGAGTACGACAAGGATGCCTACTTTCGCCTTTACTATTTCTTATAGTAATAAATGACATCCTTGTCGGCGCTCTAGATAGTAGAACAGGCGGCATACAATGGGGTTTGTTAGACCGCCTTAAGGATCTCGACTACGCAGATGATATCTGTTTGCTGGCCCACAGACACCAGGACCTCAAAAACATGAGTAGTAGAGCTAGGCGGGTACGGGGCCACCTCTCAGGTGGCCCCGTACCCGCCTAGGATTTGGGGGGGTCTGAAAGCTCTTCATGTACGTGTACGAGGTGGTTTAGGTTTGTGTCTTGGATAAGGTGGCTTAGAGTTGGTGTGTGGAGATGGGTGAAAGCTCTTTATGTAGGTGTACGAGGTGTTTTGGGTTTGTGTCTTGGATAAGGTGGCCCCATGGGTAAAGGCCGATATCGAAAAGGCTTTGATGCTTTCATGAGCCTATGGGTAAGGTGGTTTGAAAGCTCTTCATGTACGTGTACGAGGTGTTTTAGGTTTGTGTCTTGGATAAGGTGGCTTAGAGTTGGTGTGAGGAGATGGGTGAAAGCTCTTTATGTAGGTGTACGAGGTGTTTTAGGTTTGTGTCTTGGATAAGGTGGCCCCATGGGTAAAGGCCGATATCGAAAAGGCTTTGATGCTTTCATGAGCCTATGAAGGAGTCAACCTAATCAGCTGACCAGCCAGACAGACCAGCCAGACAGACCAGCCAGCCAGACAGACCAGCCAGACAGACCAGCCAGACAGACCAGCCAGCCAGACAGACCAGCCAGACAGACCAGCCAGACAGACCAGCCAGACAGAGCTGATAGACCTCTCAGGTGGCCCCGTACCCGCCTAGCTCTACTACTAACATGATTAACAATTTGGCAACAGAAAGTAGTCCAGCAGGCTTAAGTCTAAATCCAACTAAAACTAAAGAAATGCAGATAAATGCAAACACCATTGAACGGGCAGCGCTGAATAACCGTGACGTGGAACTGGTAGCTATATTCTGCTACCTCGGTAGCATTATTACCGAAAATGGCGGTGCAGAAGAAGATGTCAGTTCCAGAATAAATAAAGCACGAGGCGCATATGCATGCCTGTTCCGCATATGGAGATCAACGGAGATCTCAACTAACACCAAATTGCGGCTGTTCAACTCCAACGTGAAGGCAGTACTTTTGTACGGTTGCGAAACATGGAAAGTCACCCAATTCATCACAGGGCGCCTACAAGTCTTCGTCAACAGATGCCTGCGTCGTATCCTAAAAATCCGCTGGCAGGATAGAATTTCAAACGAAGAACTATGGCGCCGTGCGGCCAAGAAAGGATAGACGACCAAATCAAACGAAGGAAATGGAATTGGGTTGGCCACACCTTGCGACGCGAAAACGAAAATCTAGCCGAACAGGCCCTCGACTGGAATCCGCAAGGATCCCGTCGAGTCGGAAGACCTAGGACAACATGGAGGAGAACCCTACTAGCAGAAGCCGCAACAACTGGGAGATCCTGGTAGGAGCTGAGAGCTGTCGCGCAAAACAGAGTACGCTGGAGGGCAACTGCTTCCGCCCTATGTCCCATGAGGGATTAAAGGAGCACAATGATGATGATGATGCACACTACAGACTTTCCATCGGCCGATAGTTTAGTCGGGCTCTTAATCAGTATTAACATGTATGCAAGTGCGCATATTACAACGATTCAGAATCGGCCGATAAATAAGTTTGATGGGCTACCCGATTGCCTTCAAACTAAAATGTCGGCAAACTATCGGCCAACTCCTTAATCAGTATGGAGCTCTTCCACGCGCGCACATTAGGCGATTGTTTAGTCGGCTAATTCGGCCGATAGTTTAGTTAGCTTCATATTTTTGCGTCGGATGGTTGTGGTTACTTTCATGATGGCAAGTTCATTGAAGCTGGTTATGCTCATTCGATAAAAGGCGAAAAATTTTTCGGGGTAATCTAGCAATTTGGAATGCATCGTAGAAAATTTTCCATACAATAATCTATCACTGTAGATAGGATGCACCCAATACTCTCGGTTTCTCTTCCTGGTCCTTCTCCTCCGTTGTATGAAAGCAATAATAACTTTTCTGGACAATATTGCATTAACTCTCATTTTGCGACCGCTCTCTTCAAAAGCCTTTTACCAACTAGCAAATCATTCGAGAACAGTCGGCCGACCAGTCGGTCTAGTCTGCGCACTCACCACCAACCCGACGCGACGGTTTAGTTGGTCCAGTGTGCGCGCTTACAAGTCCAACCCGACCAAACTATCGGCCGATGGAAAGTCTGTAGTGTGTGGGGGCTCTAAAGGCACACACCGATTGACGCGGCGGCTACGGTGACCGGGAAAACGGTCAAAATACGCGGACCACCATATTTGCTGACACAATGGGCAAGTGACGCACACTGGGACAGATAGCAAATTTACGACGACAAAAATAATAACACAGATATTTTATATTTTTTGGCTTATATCATCTCAATATAATATGTCGATTAACATAATTATAAAACGAACCAATATTAGATGAATATAGTCAATATAAAAGTTCAATAACAGTCAAAAACACAAGTAAAAAATCAAACACATAATTTACATTCGCTTTCAAATCTAAGGGTCTTTATCGTCGACCTCATCGTCACAAGTAACATCGTCGTTGTCATCATTGTATTCAAAGTCGCTAGCCACCTCTTCCGCAGCTTCGGTACTAAGAAAAGGGGACACTCTAAGCATTCCTAGCACAACCTCATTAAATTTGTCGTGTCCTTTTTTAGGGTTTTTCCTATTACTGGTCACGATAGGAGTCGCGTACCTTTTCTGCTATTTTTGACTCGTTTTACTTGGAACTACACCTGGGGGGGCAATTCTGGTTCGGTGCAGTGAAAACGTGAAAACACTTTACACGTTTACACCTTTGTTTGCGATTCTTATACCGTGCAAACCACTGTCAAAAACTTTGCACGATCAAAAATTATTTACACCGTGAAATTTAGAGTGAAGTCGTGAAAAGTTTACATTTTAGATATGTACCTACTATTTTTCACAAACTGACACTTGCCTGTATAAAAATTCAATTCAGCCTTTATTCAGCATTAAGTTTTCACGAATGCAACGAGAATCGCTTTTTCAGGTTGAGGGCAGTGATAAAGTGAAAAAAGGTGTGTAAAAAGTCAAGTGTAAACTTTTTTTCACGTTTTCACTGCACCGAACCAGAATTGACTCCCTGGTCTCACAGAGGAGTAGATAACCAGAGTAGTTTTGCAACTAACATCAACTAGGCAAAAGCCAATACTTTGTGTCTATTGTGAATTATTTTTCATTTACTGAGAAGCTCATAGATGGCTTTTGATTGTTTTAGGCTTTGTTCATATAAAAACATCTATAAATGAAATTTCACTCGAATGATTATCTAAAACTATTATCTTTCGTTTACTTTGAAAATTTGTCGCATTAATTTCTACTATGTAGGAAATCTTTCTAACGTTTTATTTGTATACAAATGAAATAACTAACATCAAAAATATTAGGTTAGGTTTTACTCAAATCGACAAATTTTGCGTGCCTTTACCCTTTAATATTTTACTCCGGAGTACTTAAAAATAGAAAAAGAACACAGCAAGGTTCTGATGATACAAGAAGTAGCAAGTTGAAAATGTCCACATTGGTATTTATCACAATGGTATTGCCTCAGGTATTTGTAGCCCTTGTGATTGGTTTCCCTCTTTGATTTGGCTTCACTTTCCTTTGCTTGCTGCGATCAGAATAGCTTTGAAATGTTTTTCTTTTTTTCGAAGAAGCAGATTGAGGTCTAGTTGGTGGGTTTGAAGCAATATTTGGGATCTTCCGTTCAGCACTGAGCCATTTCCCATGTTTATCGTTAAAACGGTCGTACATATATTTACATTCACGCCATTTAGGCAACCTTTGTCACAAACACTTTGATCTGATATTTTATCTGTTTTAATCAAGTTTCAGATAGGTTGATTACAAAAAACTTGTCCATCACATATTGCACTAATCGTTTGTTACACTTGAATGAGAAGCAACTTTCTCTCTCGCAAAGTATGGTCGTCACGACCTAGAAAAAAGGGTCTGTTTAACAAAGGGGGAAATATGGGGACCGCTTTATGGATTTTTTAAAATCACTAATGTTTATTGCGTCTAAAAAAAATTGATATAAAGTGGAACTATGCGAAACTTTTTTAAAAGGCTTGATTGAAATTACGGTATGTGGTAGTCATTTAGTTAATACTCAGAAAAACGTCTTATATACTACATAAGTATTTTAATTTTTTATAATTTTTTTGAAAATACATGCCTGTCGCTTCTCCCTCCATGCTAAAATGCCACGACTCTTAATATTCTATAAATAACTCAAAACAAGCGTAGTAAGCTGTTGATATTTCGAGCGCAATTGATTCTCGCGTTGACTTTGGGTCAGAGAGGGGAAGTTTAGCGCGTGTTACCAACCAATTATGCCACTATCTCGCCATTGCTTATTTGTAGTATTATAGAGTGATTATTTAAGAATGTATCCCAGTTAGTTTTGGTCAGTCAAAATATTATATAAATTTTTTTATTTTTGTCGTCGTAAAGGGGCAATCCGTCCTTGTGTGTGGCGAGGAGAAATAAAATGTATGGGAAATTCTCTTGCCGTCACTGTCTCCGCAACAGGGCCGTAGCAACCCAGGAGCTAGGGGGCTTTGCGTTGTCTCACGTCATCGTTGTAGAAAAAGAAGGAACAAAATTAAACGACAATCGAAAAAAAAGCAGTTAAAAATCCCATTCAGGATTTCCCCCCCAAACTGGCATCCCTGTATTCCAGGTCTACACGGGTATTCCTTCATCACGAGTAACTTTCTTGTCTTTACATGGAGATATCTGTATGTCTGCCGCTAATTAGATGTTAGATGTAAGAGTAAGATAGTAAGCAGAAACACTTTGTGTCATGTTACTCACTACCCTCTTATCGTTTCTATACTCCTCTAGTAAAAAACCGGTTCTATTGCTGCTGAAGGAATCCTAGTATAGAATGGGCTATTGGGTAGTGTGGGCCGTTAAGCATATCATAGGCAAAGCAGATGATGTGAGAGTAAGCATATTGTCGGGAAGATATAACCTTCAATTTGTACATCTTCTTTCTTTCTTCTTTATGCTCCTTTAAACCCTAATGGGATATAGGGCGGAAACAGTTGCCCTCCAGCGGACTTTGTTTTGCGCGACAGCTCTCAGCTCTGACCAGGATCTCCCAGTTGTTGCGGCTTCTGCTAGTAGGATCCTCCTCCATGTTGTTCTAGGTCTTCCGACTCGACTGGATCCTTGCGGTTTCCAGTCAAGGGCCTGTTGGGCTAGATTTTTATTTCCTTCGCATGATTTGGTCGTCTATGCTTTCTTGACCGGCACGGCGCCATAGTTCTTCGTTTGAAATTCTATCCTGCCAGCGGGTTTTTAGGATACGACGAAAGCATCTGTTGATGAAGACTTGTAGGCGCCCTGTGATGAATTGGGTGACTTTCCATGTTTTCGCAACCGTACAAAAGAACTGCCTTAATTTTGGAGATGAGCAGCCGCAATTTGGTGTTAGTTGAGATCTCCGTTGATCTCCATATGCAGGAACAGGCATGCATATGCGCTTCGTGCTTTATTTATTCCGGAACTGACGTCTTCTTCTGCCCCACCATTTTCGGTAATAATGCTACCGAGGTAGCAGAATTTAGCTACCAGTTCCACGGCACGGTTATTCAGCGCTATCCGTTCAATGGTGTTTGCATTTATCCGCATTTCTTTAGTTTTAGTGGGATTTAACCTTACGCCTGCTGGACTAATTTCTGTTGCCAAATTTCTGAACATGTTTTTCAGGTCCTGGTGTCTGTGGTGCTTTAGCATTGACCATCGTATGAATTGCGGTTACTATTTCCGTCTTGGATGGGGCCCCGGGTGGTGATTTTTATCATTTTTGCAGGTTTCCA
>CATLJY010000231.1:0-64863 GCA_949987705.1 Thereva unica | reverse complement strand
ACGGCTTCCCCACCATGTCTGACACATTAGAACATAGCTCTTTTATAGGAAAGTGAGGATTTTTGTTCATTTGTTGAACTACATATCGTTCATTTTGCGGGCATAAAATTTTTTTCCGTCCACTTCCTAATTTATTTTATATAGTACCCTCATTTTTAAACTTGTTCACTATGTATTTAACGGTCGAAAAGGATCTGCCAACAATTTCCGCTACTTCGCGGTATGATTTTTTTCACAAACTAATTTCAATATCAGTTTCCTCTCAGTTAAGTCGGTTTCACTTTTTTTTGAACCCATTTTGCCGGCCACAGACAACTAAACACTTACACGTAAACCTTCACTCTTTGGCTAAAGATAATTCAATACTGATTTCCTTTTCGTAATAAAGTGGCAACAAGTGAAACAGACGCAATAAACTATAACAGTAAGATATCTTGTATCAATAATTTTGTGCTCCTATTTTTCGCATTAAAAATTTTAAGTAGGTCCCAATCCTATCATTTGATATAATTCTTAAAACTTTTTTATGGAATTTCGTAGGAAATTATGCATATTTTGATATTACATCTTTAAAATTTTTTAAATATTTTCTTGTGAAATATAAATTAAAGAAATTCTTTGCAATAGTTTTGTGTCAATAATTTTATGAGTCACAGTATGTACAGAACTGCAGCAGTTAAGTCACTATTAGACGAAGTGAGCAGATATAAAATAAAATTACTCGCGTTACAAGAGATCAGATGGATAGGAGACGGGACAATGGACCATGGCAACTACACGATATTCTACAGCAGCGGAAGGGAACATCACTTAGGAGTAGACTTCGTAATGCAGAAGTCAATTATTGATAATGTGATAGAGTTCAAGCCAATCAGTGAACGACTATGCTCAATACGACTCCGAACGAAATTCTTCACCCTCTCAATCATAAAAGTACATGCAGAGACGGAGGAGAAAGCGGACATGAAAAAGGACACTTTCTATTATAAGCTTGAGCGCGCATATGATACGGCCCCTTCCAATGACATAAAGATGGTGATAGGACACCTCAACGCCAAATTGGAAGAGAGAACTGGCACAGACCCACCACCACAACATCAAACGATAACGTACAACGTGTTATCGATTTTGCAATGATCGTCAGCTCAACATATTTCCAAGAAAGGACATTCACAAATACACATGGCAATCCCCCAGCGAAAGATACTGCAACCAAATAGACAGAAGGGCAGCTTCCAGTATCCTGCAAGTAAGAACCTGTAGGCGTGCAGCTTCCAGTATCCTGCAAGTAAGAACCTGTAGGGGTGCAGCTTCCAGTATCCTGCAAGTAAGAACCTGTAGGGGTGCAAATTGTGAATCGTACCACTTCCTAGTTAAAGCTAGATTCGGATGTCGGCTGTCTACTCAAGAAAGAAGAAACAGCAAACAAAAGAAATTCGACGTCGATCGCCTGCAGGAACAGCCCGTGTTGGAGAGATATCAGGAAACTCTAGCAGAAAGGGTAGGTCAAAATATAAATAATGAAGATACAGTAGAGGGAAAATGGATAAGATTGAAGACGATACTGACAGATGTCACGAAGGAAACTGTAGGCTACAAATGCACAGTCAGAGCCAGTAATTGGTACGACGAGGGATGCACAGCAGCTATAGAGCCCTGAACTAAAAATAGAAAAATATACATAGACAGATCGACGAGGAGTAAGAAATTGAAATACGAGGAAATAAGAAGAACCGCAAAAAAACATCTGCAGGAAGAAGAAAAGGCAATTCCTCAACAATCACATCCTGAGAGCAGAGGAAAACTTTGCCCAAAACAAAACACGGGAAGCATACAGGGAAGTAAACTTCTTCAAGAAAGGCTTCAAACCCTCCTCCGGCATATATAGAACAAAAGACGCCACTATCGTCACAGGCAGCGAAGATGTATAGAAAAGATGGAAGGAATTTTTAGCGAGCTACTGAACGCAAATGAGAGCATCACACATGTACCAGAACCCCGTCTACAACATAACGATGATACCAGAGAAACAAATGTACCCACTCTGGAAGAAGTAAAAAGTGCCATACGATCATTAACAAACAACAAATTTCCAGAATTGATAACTTCCAGCAGAGTTGATCAAACAAGGAGGCGAATCGCTCTCAGCAGCTATACACGAATTACTATGCTGCATATGGAGGAACAAAAAGCGCCTGAAGAATGGGAGCAAAGCATTATCTCCCCAATACACAAGAACGGAACAGATTTAACTGTGGAAACTATAGAGGCATATCTCTTTTAAGCACAGTATATAAAATAATGACCAATATAATTAAGTCCGACTGGAACCTTACGCAGAAGCTGCAATAAGTGAATATCAAGCTGGATTTAGAAGAAATAGGTCAACAATTGATCAACTTTTTCAATAAGGCAAATCCTCCGAAAATTCTGGGAGTGCAACATCGACTTGTATCAACTTTTCATCGACTTTAAACAAGCATACGACAGAATCGACAGGGAACAAATGTATGCGACAATGTTGGACCTAAACATCCCCCAAAAGATAATAAAATTAACAAAAATGACAATGGAAAATACAAGGTGTGCAGTCAGAATACAAGAAGAATTGACAGAGTTCTTCCCAGTCAAGTAAGGCCTAGAAGGAGTATTTCGCAAGGTTAACATTGATGCGAACGCAACCCTGCTTAACAAATCCAAACAGTAGGATATGCCGACGATATAAACTGCCTTGCAAGATCACTGTCATATCTTGGAGAAACATTCACGGAATTAGAAGATGGAGCCAAAGCTATAGGGCTACAAATAAATGCAGGAAAAAGTAAAATTCTAATTCAGTCAAGGGTGGAAAGAAGAAGAAGAAACCACAACACTACCTGGAAGGGGCAAAATTTCGAACAGGTAAACTAATTCAACTGGACCTGGGGTCCACAGTCAGCGAAGACAATGATGAAACGATAGACGTACCAAGAAGATGTACGCCGCAAACAGAACATACTTCTCACTACAGCCAGTCATGAAATAATAATAATAATAATTTATTTCGGACAGTACACAAGATTCAAATCTTTTAGAGTACATACAAAATTACAACAATGGAAAGGATTTATGAAAAATTTAAAATTAGATTTAAAAATTACAATTAAATTAAATTAAAATTGTAATAAAAATTAAAATAAAATTAAAGTAGGAAAGAAGAACATTAAGAATTAAATACATAATGAAGTAGATAAGTGAGGAAAGAGAGATAAAGAGAGCTAGTAAGACGAAGAAGATAGAAAAATAGCTGCATGTTTTTTGAAGACTGTGGCAGTTCTCATTCTCTGAATGTGACTTGGAAGATTATTCCAGATTCTAAGAGTATACACGAAGAAGGAACGACTACCAATTAGGGTAGTTCCGACTTTAGGTTCGGCAGGAGTGCTCTTTTTCTGACTAAAATAAAAATCTACAAAACCATCATACGTACAGTAGCTACGTATGGTTCTGAAGCATGCAGTATCTCGCAGAAATCCGCCGACAAGATGGATATAGGTATTTGAGAGGAAGCTTCTCCGAAGGATATACAGCCCAATCAATGAAGACCATGCATGGAGAATACGATAAAATTACTAATTGTACGACTTATACAAAGAGTGTAAACTCTCAACATATGCTAAGCCTCTGCGTTTAAGTTGGGCCGGTCATGTCCAAAGAATGTATGACTCAAAGATACCAAAAAAGCCCTTTACCTACTACCAGATGGGAGAAGACCAATTGGAAAACCACGGTCAAGGTGGGAGGACAATGTTAAGGCCGACGCAGCAAAACTGCTCAAAATAAGAAATTGGAGAAAAGCTTCGGAGCAGAAAGACGTCTGGAGGAAGAAGCTGGTGGAGGCCAAGGCTTAAATTGGGCTGCAAAGCCATTGACGAAGAAGAAGAAGCTGGGGGTGGTGTTAATCGATTGTTTGCGTCGAGGCTTATAAGTGTCAAAATTATAATCTGGCAACTCAGCCTAATTGTCACCTATCCACCATGACCAGACAGTCTTAAGGTACCTTTACATTATATGACTTATCATATAACTTTACTGTCAATGCAGTCAAAGCTAACATAAAATATCAAATGACATTTTTTTTTGACATGTCACACGACTATCTGTCAAAATTTGCTTTGAATATTTCTGTTTTGAATGTGAACACAATACGAAGTAAGATGGACTATTTTATATATTTTATTTATTTATTTATTTAATTATAACAACAACACAATTAAGTACAGGGTCTTATAAATATGTGTAGGTAAAAGAAAAAGAAAAAACAAAAAGTGAAAGGAAAAAAGAAAAAACTTAATTAAATTAAAAGAGAAAAAAAAATAAAAAAAATAAAACTTAATTAAATTGAACAAGTGGACTTAAACTACATGATCATCTGCGGATATGCATAAAAAGATGTTTTTGAAAACTAGGAATGCTGCTGTTTCGCTTAATATTGATTGGCACAGTGTTCCAAAGTCTGATAGCATGAATAGAGAACTGTTTTTCAGTAGTTCAGTGATTAAAGCTGGGTATTAGTAGGTTCAGCGTTCTTTGAGAAGACGAGAAATTTAATATTTCGAATAAGTATTGAGGCTTGTGATATAAAATCAGTTTCTTTAAAAAAATGATTGTTCGAAAATTAATATACTTTTGCAGAGTACAGCCCAAGACAGATTCTATATATGCAGAAATGTGATCAGAACGTCTAAGCATGAAGCAGTACCGAATGGCTGAGTTAAAAGCTACATTTAGTTTTCTCAGTGTGTTGCAATCTAACGAGCAAAAAATTTCACATCCAAACGTTAGAACAGGAATTAGAATTATTTTAACTAGGGCAACGCGAGTTGAGGCAGGAGTATAAGATGCAGATATAGATAATTTTCTAAGTATCACGTATATCTTGGAGATAATACTATTAATATGATTACTCAGGTTAAAGTATGATTAAAAATAACACCAAGGTTTTTAACAAATTTATTAAAAGGAATAACCAAGTTGTTCATATATACTTTAGGGAAAGCAGACAGCTCGAGCGGGTTTTTATGAAAAACAATTGCATTGGACTTAGATGGATTAAGATCAAGGTGGTTATCAATAGACCATTTGTACATTTTCTTTAAGTCATTGTTCATGAGTCGAACACCTTTAACGAGTTGATCTCTAACCTTGCTAATGTATAATTGAACATCGTCAGCATACAGGTGAAATCGACAAGAGCTAATAACGCCGGTAAGATCATTGATAAACATTGAGAATAATAAGGGACCAAGGGTAGATCCTTGAGGGACGCCACTGATAATATCAATCAGGTCAGACTTTTTGTCACCGAAGCACACGCGTTGTCGTCTATCTGTTAGATAAGATTTGATAAGTGTACAAGCGTGATAGGAAAAATTGAAGAGAGATTGCAATTTATTCACTAACATAGCATGATTAACTCTGTCAAACCCTTTGGAGAAATCCAACAATACCAGCAGAGTTAGTTTATCATCAACCATTGCCTGCCGAATATCCTTAGTGATTTTGAGGAGCGCAGAGCTGCAACTATGTTTTGGTCTAAATCCAGATTGATAGGATGACAGAAGATTGTTTCCTTCAATAAATTCAGATATTTGTTCATGGGCAAGTTTTTCAAACACTTTTGAAAAAAAATGGAAGAATAGAGATCGTACGAAAGTCTTGCGTGCCTGATTTTTTCGGTATTGGGATTATTTTAGCCAACTTCCACTTAGTAGGAAAAGTGGAAGACCATATTATTGAATAAAATATATGAGTAACGTAGGGAAGTATCAATGGTAGGATCATCTTTATAAACTTAGGATTGATGTCGTCAAGTCCCACGGAGTTGGATTTAACACTTAACACTGCCTCATATACTTGATGCTGGGAAACATTGGTAAATGAGAACCCTTGAGAAGGATCTCTATCAATGAGGTGGGTAAGACTAAGATCTTCATCATGTACACCAACATACTGATTCCGACTAGATTGAGCGAACTCACAATTAAGCTCATTTAAATCCCTGGCAATGTCATGAGTCTCAGATTTTCCTAAGCCAATGTCCCTCAGGTTATTCCAAAGCTTTTTAGTTGGTAATTTAATATCAAATTTAGTTTGATGGTATTGAGTTTTGGAATAACGAATTTCATAGTTAACACGATTACGCAGAATACGATAAAGACTCCAGCAATCAGAGGTTCGAAAGCGTCTCCATCGTTTATACGCTAAATTGCGTTGCAAAATTAGGTTTTCTATACGAGCTGTAAACCAAGGGCAACTAGGGTTAATTATGCGTCTGGTCTTCAAGGGTATAAATTTATCAAAAAACCTAGTACCACTTCACCAAACATTCTAAGAAAACAACTTTATCATCTGTAGATGTAATTGAATAAATAAGATCCCAATTTAATTCAACAGCTTAGATACGTGAGGCGGTTTTTGTACACAGTACCAAGCAGACATTTTTTCTTATTTAAACAAACCTCAACAAAAATATATTCAATTTCTGAATTAATTTCGGACATTTTTAATGGTTTTTGAATTTTTCTGCAAAAACCTGTTGACCGATATCAATCTCATAATTTTCGTCTTTTTAAGCACTATTATGTAGTATTTTTTGTTTTCCAAAACAACGTTTTTTCGTACCCAAAACGTGAAAAACGTGTTTTCGCTACTATTATTAGCTTTTTACCACCTGTTGCCCTCGAACAATTTTATCCAAAACACATTCATTGAATTCCTACGATTTTTCTCTTAATTATAGCGTCAAGAAATCGCAGGGTAGATTTATTTCAACTTTTTTGCTGTCGCTCCTGGACTATAATATGTATAATTGAAACTTGGTGAGATGAAAATGTTAGCTCGACTCTTGTTGCAATTCCAGATTAAAACTTGTTCAGAAATGATCGTCGTGGGCGTTTAGGAAGAGGTGTATCAATCTATGTACGTATATAACACCTTAACAACAACTCTTCTTAAAACTTCGTCACCTGGTGAAATGGTTAAATTTATTGGTATTGAAGTGGCATTTGATTTTGAAAGATTAGCCCCGTATTTAGTCTTTACTCTCCTCCAGGGACCTTCAATCCGTGGGGTCGGGACGGAACCTGCAGTGAGAGCGGTCGTGTGTTGTCGTCACTCCACTCCAACCGCCTTCAAACGTAAAAAATATCCCAGTTTCTATATTAAATCGTTAAATTTATTCTCCCCAAAACTATAATATTAAAAAAAAAAAAAAAATTAACTAATAACAAGTGCTCAATAACTAAAAACTAGTGCAGTGGATTCAAAAAATATATAGTGAAGATCACCACATGGGACTTTTAACAACATACTGACGGACGACAAGTAAGTTTTTCGCTTTTTTTCACTTCCCCCGCACTCCGAGCTAGACATCACCGGTGCTGCAGCAGTTATCGGCCAGCTGATAGGAATCGTCTTGTTTTAGCCGGCATAACACTGCAACAGGATTGTTCCCGTTAGCCCAATGGTTGCATCGCCGGCAGAGCCAGCCACAAATGAGGTCATGAACCTTGCGCCGGAGAGGCTCCAAAACAGAAACAAGCATTTTTCTATTGTTATTTGTAATATTAGGGGCTTCTTTCGAACTCCTCACACGCGTAGTGTGGCTAAAATCGCCGCTGACAGCAAACTCAATTCCCCCGTTACCACCCACACTATTGATAGTGGCTCCGCTTCGGTGATCTCTGCTGACTATATGGAATTGTTTGAAAAGAAAATGCTACGCAATATTCACCAGATTTTAGATGAAAAACTATCAGGATTAGAGAAGAAAGTTACCGCACTGGAAGAAACGATCTCCCAGAAAATTCCTGATCTTTTTAGTGGTTTCAGTGCACAAATCACTATATTAAAAGAAGAGATGAACACAATCAAATCAAATTGTGACACTATGAATTTTTTAATTGATGATTGTCAGCGTGTCAGTAGGTTAAGTGATGCTGTCATTACCGGAATACCATATACGGATGGTGAAAATCCTAATCGACTGCTCTCCGACCTTGCCACAATTATTGAGCATCCTATTTCAAATTTCACTCACGTATTCCGAGTTCAACGCAAGGCGAATACCTCTAGTAGCGGCGCTCGACGACGGACTGAACCGCTCATAGTAAAATTTTCATGCGCAAATGAGCAGAAAGCATTTCTATCCAGTTTTCGGAAGTTTGGAGCGCTCACACTAAATCGATTATCAAGCACTTATGCGTCTGATGGTAGGATTGGTGCCTATGAAAGCCTGTCCGATAAGAACAATGATATATTGAGGAGAGTTCTCCGTCTTAGGAAGGAAAAAATTATTCATTCCTCATTCACCCGCAATGGATTGGTATATGTAAGAAGAATCCCTGACGATCGGCCGGTAATAGTTCCCCACTTGGATATACTGCAAGAAATTGTAGATTTTGAATCTGCAGATAGTAACGGTGCTCAGTAAGCGAACTGATGTGCTTATCAACAAGTCAGTCTTCACCAAAAAGGAAACTTTTAGTTGTTTTGGAAATATTTTGGTTTAGTTTTTTGTTTGTATATACATACATATGTTTAGTTTTTTCTTCTATTTTTCATTTATATATACAGCCGGAATGAATGTTGTATTTAGCGTGGAGATGATGGTGCTGGTGAGTATGATGTGCAGTTGTTCGTGTATGCAGCGGGTCGTCTATTGTGTGTTGTTCGGTGCGAGATTTCTCCTTCCTTGGGGGTGTCGAGTGAGTGATTCCTAGTCTATCTCTAATAATTTAATGATCAATTCTTACAGTTCTCAGTACAGAGCAGGAACACTTCTTAATATTCTCTGCTCGCAGTCGCATGGTCTGAATGTTTGCTACTTTAATGCGAGAAGCATTAGGAGTAAATGTGATGAGCTGCGGCAATTGTTCCTTAATACCAAGTTACATATTATTATGGTTAGTGAATCGTGGCTAAATGCTGATGTTCCATCCTCCCTCGTATCTTTTCCCGACTTCACCCTTCACAGAAGTGATCGTTCTTCTAGAAGAGGTGGTGGCACTGCTATTTACGTGTCTAATCAACTGTCCTCCAAATTGATATTTAAGTCTGTTGATGATATCGTCCAGTTCGTAGCTGTGGAAGTTAAGTCGCTGTTTTCCAAATGTCTTGTTATTTCTGTTTATTGCCCCCCCAGGGCATATAGTGAAGAAAATATTACTGAGTTCTCAGAAATGCTACACAATTATTCAGCTAATTATGACGAAATCGTTGTTGCCGGGGACTTTAATGTAGATCTTCTCCAACTCAATGGTGTCACTGACCTACTTAGATGGAACTTACAGTCTAATGGCTTGACTGTCCTAAATTCTTTACCTACTCGTTACAATTTCCTCAATCCCTCCACTTCTTCTTTGCTTGATGTCGTAGCTGTTACCAATGGCGACGCAGTAATTCGTCATCAGCAATTATCGCCCCCTAGTTTTCTCGACCATGATATTTTGTTCCTCTCCCTCCGTTTCTATCTATCAGCTGTAGAATCCCCCAGAGTAGTAACCTACAGAGACTTCAAAAACCTTAATTCTGAAAGCTTAAGGCAGAAGTGTCTCTCCACACCCTGGTCTGCTATCTATAACATTACCAATGTGAATGACAAGGTTGAGTCTCTCAACTCTCTTATAATATCTGTACTGCATGAAACTGTACCACTTAAGTGCAGGCGCATGAAACTTAATCAGGATACTTGTCCGTGGTTTACCATTGAAATTAAGCGTCTGATCTCTGAAAGGGAATATTTATACCAACGCTATCGCCGTCTTAAAACCACCGAATGTCGGCAGCGGTACACTAGAGTCCGTAATATTGTCAATCATAAAATAAGAAGTGCCAAAAGACAATTCTTTAGACGAAAATTAGATCCCGCTCTTCCCACTAAGTTGCTGTGGAAAAACTTGCGCTCGTTTGGTATTTGTGGTAGCGAAAACGCACCGGTAGACCTTGATCCTAGTATCCTTAATAGCTCATTCATTGAACCTCTTCCGGATAATGCACCTCCAGTTGATTTATCCTCTCTGGTTGCGGATGGGTTTACCTTCAGGTGTATAGATGAAAGAGAAACATACGTTGCCATTATGTCAATTAAATCCAATGCAACTGGAATCGATGGTATCCCTTCCCGTTTTATTAAAATGCTCTCTCCTCTAATTTTACCTGTTTTAACGCATATCTTTAATTCTTGCATAATGCAATCTACATTTCCATCTTTATGGAAAAAAGCCGTTATTACCCCTGTTCCTAAAGTCGCTTGCCCTATAGATGCAAGTGATTACCGTCCTATTAGCATTTTACCATTTTTATCTAAAGCACTTGAGAAAATCATCTCTGGGCAATTACAGTCATATCTGAATGGTGTAAATCTGCTGAACTCGTTTCAATCCGGGTTCAGGAAGTTCCATAGTTGTGAAACTGCGCTGCTAAAAGTCTCGTCTGATCTAAGAATGGCATGTGATAGGGGCCAGTTGGGGATATTAATTCTTCTTGATCTCTCACGTGCCTTCAATACAGTTTGTCACAGCGTTCTCCTCAATAAATTATCATCCTTTTTCGGTCTCTCGTCCTCTGCGGTTCACTTCCTTGCTTCCTTCCTTATTGATAGGTATCAATGTGTGAGATATAATGACCAACTTTCCTCCTTTATCTCTGTACCCTCGGGGGTCCCCCAAGGCTCTGTTCTTGGGCCACTGCTGTTCTGCCTATATGTTAATGATTTACCTGATTGTATCACATTTGCTCATCATCATAGCTATGCGGATGACCTCCAATTATATAACTATTGTGCTCCTGATGACGTCTCCCACCTTATTGAATCCTTAAACAGTGATATGATATCTTTGTCCCTGTGGTGCAATAATAACTTCCTGAAGCTTAACCCTAATAAATCGTCTGCAGTTGTTGTCAGTAGGCATCGTTTTGATACATCTAATATGCCCCCTCTTAAATTAGACAATACTCCCCTAAAAATAGTCCAGTCAACTAAGAATCTCGGAGTGATGGTAAACTCAAACTTAACTTGTTGTGATCATGTATCGTTCTCTCTGAAGAAGATCTATTCTTGCCTCCGTCGCTTACGCCTCTATGGTAGTCTACTTTCCAGTGATAATCGTCTCGCTCTAGTAAAATCCCTCATACTTCCTCATTTCCTTTACGGGGGCTCTGTCTATATATGTCCTGACTCCACATGTAATAATAGATTAAATGTTGCCCTTAATGATTGTCTTAGGTTCATTTTCAACCTTAATCGGTTCGCACATGTTTCTGATCTTCGGCCATTCCTGTTACCCTACAATCTATCCACGTATCGCAATGTGCAGGGCCTATGTTTATTGCACAAAATCATAAATGCCTCTGCTCCCTCATATCTTGCTGATTGCCTTGTTCCCCTTCGTACTCGTCGTTCTATGCAATTTTGTATTCCTAGACACTATTCCCTACTAGGTAGTCGTTCCTTCTTTGTACATACTGTAAGATTGTGGAATAGTCTCCCCTTCCCCTTGCAAGGTATCAAATCACTCGCCGCTTTCAGGAGGGGAGTGGTCGCGCATTTTGCAACACGGAATGAATGACGTAATATGATCGCTGGCTTGCTGCACAACATGGATTGGCATGCATCCTCCCTAGCATGCATCTTCTCGGCATAGGACACCGGCTGATATTGGTTAATTTTAATTTTGATTTTGATTTTAATTTTGATTTTTGTTTTTATATTTATATAAATTTATATTTTAATTTAGATTTAATTTATCTTATGCTGTATTTTCATTTTTTCTTTTCTTCTTCTTTCTCTTCTCTTTGCTTATTAATTGTTGTTTTTTTGCCCTCATATTTTATAATTCTTAGTTATATTTTATAATTCTAATTTTAATTTTAGTATTTTTGTATTTTCCTTTTTTTTACGGTACTAAATAAGATTTTAATCTTGTGTACTTTTGATTGAACAAATAAATTACAAATTACATGTGATGTGCCTACATATCCATCCCATTCTCGCACTAAGTGAGACTCAAGTCACCGATTCTGATGTTGATCGATTTCAGGTGACTGGGTATAGCTTAGTGCACAATTTCTCTGACCATAGGGTTGTCGCCATGTACATATATTAGGAATGACATGGCGTTTCAGAAGGTGTACAATAGTACATCCTCTAAATTTAATCATTTATGGATTAAAATTATTCTTCGAAAACACGTCATATTCTTCTGTTTTCCTAATATCAGTAATGAAGCCTCCACATTAGCCTTCGATGCTATCTCGGAACAAATCTCCGGATTTTTACTTTCTCACCCGGAGTGTGAAATTATTGTTGCGGGTGATTTTAACGTTCATAATAACAATTGGCTAAATTACTCGAATGGCACCAGTGTTTCTGGCGAAGGCGCCGAGAACTTTGCAGACTTAAATAATCTGCCCAAATCGTGAATTGTCCGACACGAGTTCCGGATGTTTCAGGTAACGGAGCTCATCTGCTTGACCTATTTCTTACTTCGCATCCAACTCGATATTCCGTCGAGGTAAGCTCACCCCATGGCAACTCGGACCACAAACTATAGTCAGTGCCAATTTCCCATATCCATCCTCCACTCCAAACGGAACAGTTCTCAAAAGAACTGTCTAGCATTATGGGAAAGCCAACAGGTTGGGTCTTACTCGCTTTTTCCAAGCCACAGACTGGAATTTGTGTTTTCGCGGTGCCAGTGCGAACTATGCCGCGCTCTGTATTACTAAAATAATACGGACAGGAACGTGTTTGTTCATTCCTCATTCTACCAAGTCTATAAAGCCTAGGTCAAATAGATGGTTTAATGGGGAGTGTAAGAGCGCAATTAAAGCTAAGGAAATCGCCTATAGAGCGTACAAATGTTCTCCAAACGACTCACTTCGGCGTGAATATATGAAATCGAGAAACTCGTGATTCCATCATCAGGAAGGTCAAAACGTCATTTGACGACAAGTCAAAACGACAAATAAGATCCTCAATACACGCGTAGGTAGCAAAAACTTCTGGTTCTTGGTAACTTCCATCAAGAAGAATTTTACGTCTTCCACAATCCCTCCATTTAGGAGGTGATAACAGAAAACAAACCCAAGGCCAACTTATAGGCATCTCTGATCACCTCTAATTCTTTCTTACCCGAAACGGATACGCCACCCCGAGTTCTCGAGCGCAACGCCCATTCAATGGACGGAATCTTCGTCACGACTCGCGAGGTGTATAAATGTCTCAAAGAGCTCGACGTCAATAAATCCACTGGCCCAGACAATATCCCCCATATGGTACTCAACAAATGTGCCTCAACTTTGGCTAAACTTCTGCGCAAACTTTTCACCCTGTCATACTTCTCCGGAGTTTATCCCAACTCTTGGAAACTATCTCATGTTTAGCCCATTCCCAAAAAAGGTGAAGCCAGCGACCCTTTAAACTACCGCCCAAAAGCAATTACTTCTGTTCTCTCCAAAATCTTGCAGATAATTATCTATCGAAAGCTGTTGATCTGGAATCCAAGCAAATTTTACACGACAGGCAGTACGGCTTTAGACCGAAAAGATCTGCTGGCGACCTTCTTGTGTGTCTGACTGAGGCTCTCAACCAAAACATCCATCGCTTCGGTGAATCTGGTTTGGTTGCTCTAGATATATCCAAGGCTTTCGACAGAGTATAACATCCCGCTCTGTTGTATAAACTCCAAGCTATTGGTATCTACTCAGTTATAAGGAACTGGATTGCGAGCTTTCTTTCTAGCCGTTCAATCAGGGTAGTATTGGATGGCGTGGAATCTAAACATCATTCCATCTCGGCCGGCATCCCCAAGGCTCGATTCTCTCGCCAACCCTCTTTCTTATATTTATTAATGATCTGCTCTCAATCTCCTCCAACCCAGTTTCGCCGATGACGGTACTCTGCGTTACTCCCACACCTTCGATAATACAAGACAAGCGCGTGCCAGACCTTGTCCCGTAGACCGTGAACTCATGTCCAATTCTATTAACGGGGACATTGAACTCATTCTTGCTTGGGGCCTCAGAAATCGCGTCGGATTCAACGCAACTAAAACAAAGTATTGTCTTATCTCTACAAAAACCTGCACCACCCGTCCTTCTATCTTAGTGGGCAAAAAGAATGTAATGGCTGACCAATCTCTTAAAATCCCAGGCGTAACCTTATCTTCAGATCTTCGATGGTATAATCACATATTCCAAATCGCCAAACAAGCTTATCAATGCCTGGGATTCCTCAGGAGTGGCAAGTTTCTCCTTCAGTCAACTGCTTTGGCTATAATATTCAAGTCCTACATTCGGCCCCGCCTTGAACACAATTCGCGTCCCAAAAACCACCTTGGCTTGGCTTGGATGCAAAACCGCGCCATCAAACTCATTGGCGATAGCACCGTGGGCTCCTCCATCGACCTTTTAAGCCACCGTAGGAAAGTTGCAGCACTTAGAAAATTTTACCGCTATTACCATAGCGACTGTTCCACTAAAATTAGAAACCTCCTGCTTACACGGCAACTTTTTTCTCGCAACACAAGACTAGCCAATTCGGCTCACCCTCACACGCTACAGCCCTCCTCTTCGCGCACATTACGTTTTAGTAGTTCGTTTATAAATAGAACAACTCGATTGTGGAACTGTCTTTCACAGTCGGTGTGTCCGAACTCAGATAACATCTCAGAGTTTAAACGCAAGGTTCATCGACATCTACTCATGCACCCTCCAGACCCCTAACCTATCCTTTCTCCTCTATCCTTCAAATCAAGCTTACTACGAGAGACTGACTATGACTCGAACGACATGACAAACTATACAAAGGGTGATTCCTAAGCTCGAATTTACCACATAAAAAAAGCGGTTCACACTACGGAAACACAAATCCCAGTGGCTTGAAAAAAGCAAATAGCCTCCAAACAGTTGGGTTTCCCATAGTTATAGTAGTAATTTTTTTTTATTATTCAATAATTAATCGATATCGAACAGCTGACAAAAGCTTTTCATTCCAGGGTGGAACTATGACAATATACACAGCCAAATGTCCTAATAATGTTAAAGATGGTCAACCTCGCAGGCTCTGATACTAGGGTAGTAGGGAATAAGAAATTCTATTTTTAGTCATAGGATATCATAGACTTTGGCAATGGCATTTAATTCTCTACTAAATAAATAAATATCCATTTACGTTAATAAATTAAATTTTAAGTGTCCTCGCCCCCCAAAACTCCTCCTTTCCTTGCTATTAAGCCAAACTATTAGATTAGTATTTTAGCCATCCTAATTAAGATAAATAAAACCCCCAAAACCCAATAACCACGCGAAAATTTACGAGATCTACTTCTGTGTATTTCTCCGTTCCATTCCAATTATATTTTCTAACATAAATCCACATAATCCCGATACCAAAAGAAGAAAAAAAAAAACAAACATATAACAATTTTCTTTATCTTGACCATAATAAAAGGACATATAAATATAAATCTAAAATTATAGCATAGAAAAGAAAAAGGAAAAAAAAATCTCATTTTCGTTCGTTATATATTTTTGCTCTCCTTAATCACTGGCATTTGATCTAGAAGCATAACCAGCAAAGTCATCACATACTTCATCGAATAAAACAGAAACGGAAAAAAATTACAAGCATGAGGTCGTTTTATAAGAGTTAAGCGCGGAGAGATATCCTTTAAAAAGAAACGTTTCAATCTCCTTTAAGAAAAACAGAAGAACTAGGGGATCTCTTGTCTACACATCTAAGTCACATAATCACTCTAAGAAGCAGAAAAAACAACGGGAAGGCAAAAAAATCTGAAGCTTTTGTAATCCCAATGGAATCAGAAATAAGGGAAAAAAATATATAAAAGGAAGGAGTTCGTTCTCTCCCGCAAGGAACCGAGAAAGAAAAATAAAAAGGAGAAGCCCTTAAGGAAAGGTATTTCTAAAGGACGATAATATAACACACAGGGCACAAGTATGTGTTTAGTAGTCCGTACTAAGGCACAAAAAACCGGAGGAGGAGGCGAAATATTTTACTAAAGGAACAAGACTGACGACTTGCTGGCAGAAAAGAATGACAGAACACTAAAAAAAGAAGAAGAGCTTTCTCTCCCTAAAGGATATAAACATGCAAGGGAATTCATAGTTGTTATTTCGGTTTATTTTGAGAAGATCCCTAAAGGATACACACGGCTAGACACTACTAGACAGTGCTGTGGATATTCACGCGGATCTTACTTGATAGTCCATGAAGTTGTCAAAGCTCATATAAGTGCAGCTGCACCGTTCTTTGATTTGGTCCTCGTTAAACTCCTGTCGTCCATTTGACGTATCCCCCCCGCTGCCACCAATTCCACTACCACCAATGCCCATCATCATCAGGGCATTGCATCCGGCGCCACATCCACCACTACCTAAACCTCCGCCCTCGACAACTCCGAGGATGCTACCACCGACACTGAACCCGGGAATGCAGGATGGTGTCCCGGTCGCTGCCGCCGTAGTGCCCGTCTGGTGCTGAGCTCCAGCCGTCGATGATTCAATAAACTTTTGGGCCTGAGCTTTTGATGAGAAGTGATGCTGCTGCTGCTGGTGCTGCTGTTGGTGATGATGACTACATCCATGTTGCAAAGACGGGTGTGGAAGCTTTTGATATATCAAATTGCCACAGCTACCAATTCCAACCCCAGCACTACTGCTCACCCCAACAATACCCCCAGTCGCTTCAAGTTGCTGAAGTTGTTCTTGTGACATCTTAGCCGGGAGCAGGGGTATACCGGGGGTTAGCTGTGGTGGAGGCAGTATTGTTGTCGCTTGGGCGGCTAGTCCTGTGGACTGCTGCTGTAATGGTGGTTGTGGCGGCTGCTGATGAGAGGGTAGCTGCTGTGTTTGTATACCGATAGTCGGCGTCATTGTAATCATTACCGGCACCATTGTCGCATTCGTTAATCCGAACAGTTCAAACTTGCACAAGTCATCCGGCTCGAAGTAATCCATCGGACGAATGTCCATTTTCACTCTGTTTTTCTCGTCCTTGTCACTCTAAACTTAAAAAAAAATAAAAAAAGCGATTTTCTAGGTTTTTTCCCTTTTTCTTCTTCACAACACACAAAAAAAAATCTTCACTCCGCAGAATTCTATCACACTCAACAACTCACTTGTTCACGGTATAAGAGCGAAACGCAAACTGTTTGCCCTGTTGTAACCGTTGTATCAGGGGTTGTTCGTCCCAAATGCAAAGCATCATAGGCTAGAAGAGGGATGCTGGAGCTCCACACAAAATTGGGGTAAAAACTTTCTCTCTCAATAGTCATGCGCCGTTTAAAAATGTTTGCTCATTTTCAGGATATTGGAAAGGATTCATTGTATCCTTGTCGTCGTATCGGGGGCGGTAAGGACCTTTATCTTTCACAACCGAACAAAATCCTGGAGGAGAAAGAGAATATGTACATGCAATACTAGGGGATGTATTTATGTACATCTCTCAGCGTAGAGTTTTGTTTTGAGCTCAACTCATCTCCACACACCCCTGGTACCAGTCTGGGTTTCTGTGAAGAAGCACAAGTTTCAACCAAAACACTGGAAAATATTTTTTTTTTGCAAAAAAAAAATTGGTTACCTTTAATTTTTTTATCTGTTATCAAAGAAAAATTCCGCTTAGAGTGGGGTTGACTAGGGTTTAAGGATATACCTGCTTCAAAAACGTTATGAATTGCTCGGAGTCGTGATTAAGAAGTCGAGACAAGTTCGCAAGAACAGGATGTATACCGATATCATCTCTTCTATGACCCCTCTCCGACCCCACTTTACACCACCCACAACGCCCCTTGAATTCCGTTCGTGTATATTTACAATCTCTCGAGGACCAACGCCAAACATCCCTTAAGGATTTTTTTTTTATTTTTTTTTTTTTTTTTTTTTTTGCCTGGGTAAAAAAATTTTTTATGGGAGACTTAAGGGGTGAAAAATTTTATTTATGTGGAGACATTTACTACAACGTGATCGGGAGATGCTGTTTTGGGCGATGGATGGGGGTTTAGGATTTTTTGTGTTTTTTTTTTCTTTTTTTAAAGATTAACTCCCAACTTACTTTTCCAGTCCTGCGTTTTTTGTGGGGCAGTTCATCAGCTTCAATATCACACGTAAATCAACATAAGGGAATAATTTACCCCAGGGATGAAATGATATGGTTTCGAGACCAATAAAGTCTAGTACTGATTAATGGATTATAAATGTGTTGAAAAAGTTGAATGTTCAAAGTAGTATTTAATAGCAAGTGCAGTCGGTAAAGATTATGGATAAAGAAACGACCAGGGATGCATGAGAAGTTTTAAAACAGTAATTGAAAAGCTACATTTAAGAAGCAGATCAGAATCAGATTTGCTTAGATTTTTTCTCTTTCAGTTAGCCCTCAAGCGAAGATGTCTCCCCTTGTACAAATATTGCTTCAATAAAGAAGTCTGTGAATAATGGACTCAAAGAAAAAAATAAGAGGAAATTACTTGATTTTATCGTGGTTTGTAAGACCTTAAATATTTTTACATGTACTTTTGAAACATTTAAATCATTTTGCACCAAAGATGAAAATAGAACATACACAACTATGTATATATTTTTGTACATAGGTTTGAGAAAAACTTTAAGTTAGGTAAACGGAACTCTGTACTTGGAAACCAATACCTAAACTAAATGTTGCAGTTGCCAGTGATTGCCGAACTCTTTACAGAACTCGAGCTACACAACATCAAGTCGATACCCTGTCAAAGTATAAAGTTTACATTACCGCCATTCACAAAATGAGATGGACAGGGAATGGTGTTTTGCCAAAAACCTGAGTATGACGTATATTGCAGCGGTCATAATATATACCATGTGCACGGAGTACGTTTTTTATTAGTAATAGAGTTAACCCTTCTAATACAGAAGGCGCACTTCTTAGCTGAACCAAGAAAGGATTACCTACTCAGCACAACCAAGCGCTGAGATTAGGCTCAACACTAAGCATGCAAATATAAAAATTAGTAAATTAAATTAACATGTTACCAGCGCAAGCAACAGCAAACATAAGTGGTCACGTGAGATTTAAAAGACTCCTTTTAAGGACATCTTTACCAATTCTGACGCTAATGACATTAATATTATTATTTACATTAATGAAAATGCGGTTTACAGGTTCAAATCTTCCGAAGTTCGTATTAGAGGAGTTGATTTGTAAAAGAGGTGGACCTCTCAGATTATAACGACTCTCTCTAAACGACGCACGGCGACCTAGAAAACCTGAGTCGACCTTTCCATTAAGTAGCTGATGAACAAATACGACATCGGCCACCTCTCGATGCTTCTGAAGAGAGCTTAAGTTGAATAACTTAAGCCGGGATTCATATGATGGAAGAAGTATTGGCTTTTCCCAAGGAAGATGATTCAGTGCGAATCGAACCAACCTTCGTTGAATCCATTCAATAGTTCTAACATGCGAAGAATAGTGAGGAGACCAAATCTGGGAGGCATATTCAAGTAATGGTCTGACAAGAGAAATATATGTGTTTAGTAACCAACGGGTTATTAAATTCTTTGGACCACCTTTTTATAAAACCCAAGACTAAACTACCTCTGGAAGAGATATAGTTGATGTGAGAGATCTTTAACAAACTTAACACGAGGGATAACCTCATCAGAAAAGGTGTAGTTAAAAATTATAGAATCACGTCTCCTACTAAAAGTCATGACTTCACATTTACCAATATTAAGAACCAGGTTGTTTTTAGCACCCCAAGACAAAAAGGTGTCAAGGTCAACTTGCAGAAGTTTGTAATCCGCCATACTCTTTATGTGACGATACAATTTGATGTCATCAGCGTAAATCAATATTCTACAGTGTCCTTAGTAAGGGAACAGTGTCATCAATTGATAAGATAAAGAGTAGAGGGTCAAGATGACTTCCTTGAGGGACACCGAATGTCGCTTCAATGGTTACCGATTTGGATCTACGAAAAATAACTTGGTAGGTCCGGTCAGTTAAGTAAGACTGGAACCATACTAGAAGGGCTTGCGGAAAGCCTAACATTCTTAATTTCAGAATAATAATGGAATGGGAGAGCTTGTCGAATGCCTTACTAAAATCAGTGTAAACGCCATCAGTTTGACAACCAGAAACCAAGCCTTCGACAGCATGAGCAGTGAACTCAAGAAGATTAGTGGTAGTGGAACGAGCTTTTTTTTTTATGTGGCAGTGCTAACCTCAGAGTACTACCAGTCCGTCATGTCATTTGTCATGTCATGGTGCAATGTCTAGCAGTAAGCTTAGTACGGGAGGGAGGGAGGGGGAATAGGTTAAGGATTATAAAGGTACGGGGGGGTATTGAAGAAGGTGGTGATGAACCCTGCGTTTGAACTCTTGGATGTTGTAGGAGCTTGGAAAAACTGACTTCTGGTGTTGCGGGTATAGGATTGCCGTGGAGGCAGGAGAGCTTTTAGCTCGGAGGAATAGTCACTATGATAGTAGCGATAAAATTTTGTCAGTGCAGCTACATTCCTACGGTAGCGCAAGGGGTCGATGGTGGAGCAAATGGTGTCGCCATCAATTAGTTTAAGGGCCCTTTTTTGGACCTTATCTAACCATGCCAAGGTGGTTATTGGAGCGCCGCCCCAAACGATGGAGTTATATTCGAGAAGAGGCCGAAGCCTCCACACAGGCCTTAAGGATAGCGGGAGGAATACCGTCGGGGCCAGAAGTAAAGTCAAATAGAAGATCGTCAATATGTTTCCCGATATCGGCAATGGTTATTGAGAGAGGTAAAAAATGAGCCTCTCGGTTAATGTGACCAAAATTATTGTCGTCAGGCTGAAAGTCTGCAAATGCGAAAGATTGATGAAAGAATGACACAAACATGTTGCAAATGGCAGGCGACTCACAGCTAGACCAGTTCTTGTGCTGCATAGTAATAGGGTAATTATCAACTTTTTCTTCGAGTTGATAAATTTGAAGAAGTTTCTAGAATCAGTAAATACTTTATTACTCATACTGCTGAGATATTCACGATACAGAGTGAAAGAGAGTGAACCAAATTGGTTATAGCAAATGATATATGAATTGAGACTTGGAGAGTCCTTTCTCTTTAAATAAGTTTTCCAGAGCCTACTCTTCTGATTTTTCAAGTGCTTGAGTTCACTATTGAACCAAGGAGGAGAAGAACTGGCCAATTTTTGAGGCTCATAGGGAACGCAAGAAACGAGGGCTTCGTATAGTACGCCATAAAACCATGCTACATCGACATCCAACTCGTTTGCGGAAAGTAAGTTGTTGAAATCAACCATGGCAAGTTTAGATGACAGCTCATTAAAGTTAGCCTTTTTAAAGTTAAAGGAATAGGTTACCACCTCTCCGGACAAGGAGTATTAACTGAATTGAAGCAGTAATTGAGCAAGATAGGAGGGTGGTAATCGTCAACAGTAGACATGACTATTGGACTGGGTTCAACAGTCATGTTGACTGAGTCAGTAAAGAATATAAGATCCAACTGCCTTCCTAATATATTAGTCACACCGCTCATTTGACTCAAGCCAAGTGAGAATAAGGAATCGAGAAAACACGATTCCTTAGAATTAAGGCTGCTTTCAGGAAGGTAGTTATCGTCATCGTCAACATATGTATGTATATTTTTTTTAAACACCTTTATTGGTATGGTTACTACAATCTTAATTAATATTAATTTATTAGTATAGTTAACAATAGTACTTACTTAAGCATGTCTTAAAGTAAGCATACAACTTGTATGGGATTTCTGTACCAGTGTGCAGTTCCATATGTGTGTAGTATGTAGTATTCATCAATTATGCATCAGTTCGTGAGGTTTTACTCTTTTGAGTCGTCTTATTTCGTTGGTGGTATCCAATAATTGCACTGCCTCAACGTTGGTGTGGGCCAGAAGTCTCTTCTCGTGTTTAATGGCATATTCGCGGATGACCTCCTCTATCCATTTTATATCCAAATCGTCATGTATTTCTTTATTAGTCACATAGCGGTAAGCGTTGGTGATCATTCAAAGAAATTTGTTTTGGCTGCGTTGAATTACGTTCAGTTTTTTGTCTCACGTGATGTTTCCAGTTCAGTCTTGCGTCTAAATGTAGACCAAGATATTTTGCAGATTCTGCCTGGGGTACTTGCACCCCATTGAGGTACGTGTGTAAGCTCCCGTCAACATATACCCACTGGATATTGGGTAAATTGAAATCGCTTAGAAGAAGTAGCTCATCATTAGTGTTCATCAAGGTCAGAATGTGGTCAACACAAAAGATGAGAATATCATAGAGGTTATTACCTCCATCGTCAAGTGTGCTTAACATATCTGGTGGGATATAGCAGCACAGCAGGAAGAGATTCATTTAGAAAGCGAGATTTTAAGAGTAACAAGCTCGACGTCAAGGTGGTTAGAGAAATTAGGAAGCGAAATTGGGGTGCAATTAAGATGGCTTCTACAAGCAACAAGTACGCCACCCCCACGAGGTTCCGAGTCAGTGTGACGGTCCCTTCGAAAGATTTGGTCGGAGGAATCGAAAAGTTCAGCATTGAGAATGCCCACATGGAGCCAGGTTTCAGTGAATGCTATGACATCTAGGCCACTAGAAATCAATGCCTGAAGGATATCTTTAGTTTTAGACCTGGTCCCCCTTACATTCTGGTAGTAGAGGGAAAGCGCCTCGAGTTTTTTGATATTTGAGTAGCACCCGAAGTTGAAGTTGAAGCGTTTGCATGATGAGATCTATTACGAGTCCGCGGAACGAAACGCTTGGTAAGAGCCCCAGCAGGCCAGAAACCAGCAAAATAATAAAGCCTACCATTTATCAGGGGCCGGTTCGGGTATGGCGAACGACGATAATCGTACGAAAAAAAATTGAAGTCGAAAAATTTTGTCGACGAAAATTTTAGCGTTCGCATAGGTCGAAAGAAAATTCTTCATGTTCTAATGCAAAAACTCGATAACCCAAGACCTTTCGAGTGCTTTTCGTCGGCTTCAGACGAAAATTTTCAAGTCTTCGACCTACGCGAACTTGAGACGAAAACAAATTTTCGCTTTCGACATACACGAACCGGCCCCGGCTTAAAAGCAATAAACGAAAGGCTATGCACTAATATCGAGGATACTGTTATGCTGCCGTCACCAAGCTTGGAAGAAATTAGCAGAGCCATAGCCCGACTCAAAAACAACAAGGCCTCGGGTGCAGAGGGAATAACAGCGGAATGATGCCAGAAGAGGTATCTTCTGCCCGGAGATATCACAGCATGCACTTATTATCGCGGTATAGCGTTGTTGAGTAACGCTTATAAGATATTCTCCGCTATCCTACAAAACAGCAGGTGACTTTGACATTATTGGAAGAACAACAACAGCTGTGCAGGACGCTTTCACTCACATTGTGCAGGCGACATAAAATCTGGGACTGAACATTAACGAAAGCAATACAAAGAGCATGTCCCCCTCGTCTGCAGGAACACCTGATATTGGTTCCACAAACACGACTACTAAAAACCAACAAAGCCTACTACAGTCTGTCAAGGGTCTTTAAATCCAAGCATCTAACCATAACTATAAACTTTTACATACAGGATGATGGGGTTACCAGTACTCACGTATCACGAGATCTACGAGCGATATAGATCTTGTGAAGAAAATGAGAATGAGTGAAGATGAAACTGCTCGGAAAGTTCTCTAAGACCTATGGGGTGCAACAGGGAGGAAGACCAAACCTCCGCTTTATCGATAGCATAGACCAGGAAGCCCTGAGCATAGGAATGTAAACATCTTTGGTTGATTCAGAAGGAGACCTCTAAAGACATAAACGACCCAAAATTGACTGGTCCACAAGTATTTGTTG
Organism: Thereva unica; assembly: GCA_949987705.1. Classification (NCBI taxonomy): domain Eukaryota; kingdom Metazoa; phylum Arthropoda; class Insecta; order Diptera; family Therevidae; genus Thereva; species Thereva unica. The sequence continues at coordinate 40,968 of CATLJY010000231.1, read as the reverse complement.
CGGATGATGGTCTAATGCGTTTATGCACATCCAATCGTACAAAGAATCATAATGTTTGTTCGTGGTGATCCATCACATGATTGCGGCTTTAAGAAATAATTTTTTTGGATACCTGGTGGTCGATAAAGTATAAGAGCGACCTTGAACAAATTTATGGTACGTAGAAGATTTAAATGAAAGAAAATATATGTTCAAATACTTCCATTACGGCACGAGAATATTCCAAATTCTAGACAAAAATATGGCGGGTCCTATTTATTTAAATGAGAGAGGCTTTGAAACAATAAAAAGGCCTGGATTTGTTTGTACGCGTGTGCTGTTTACAGGCTGCACATTTGGAATTAAACTCGTCCTTATCTATCGACATATTTATACAACGTTTATGAAGGTTCATTAGAAGGGGACGTCCGAACATAATTTTCACCAACAATGGAACATAAATGCATTGAAGTGACTTGACTGGAAGAAAATTTGCAAATCTAGCACTGCATTTGAAATCTGTTGGAAATTAAATCCTCCAACTGCTGCATGGTGCGGAGTTTGGTGGGAGAGACTAATCGGCCCATTGAAACAGTAGAGAAAAATTTTCATAGGAAGGATTTGTCATCTTTACGGTGGAAAATTTTCGATATTTTACTAAACTATTGATTAATTTAGGTGGGAGAATGCTACGAAAATACAATAAACAATAAATTTTATAAGTGGTAAATGGTTGCAGGTGAACGGTCGGGGGGTTGTCTAAGAGTAAAACGATATTAGTTTGCCCAATACTCCCCACTAGTTAAACCCCCAATCTTGTTCGGAGCACTATTGCGGGGTGGGGTTTGAAGGCCGGAGGTACGCTGTGGGTGGTGGACGAGAGGGCAGAGGGAGGGGAGACTTTTGATTTGCATGAGGATAAGATGGTCAGAGGCTCAAGTGTCATTAGTACGCCGTACACTGAGAGGAAAGCGCACGCGCAACTCCTAAGGAGTTAACCGCGGGTTTCCCTGTCGGATATCATCCACACACTTACGCGCAATCAGTTTTCCTCTTAGTGTATGGCGGCTTATTGGTTGCCTACGTCGTAATTCAGTAATCAGAAAAATCCATAGGGTGGGGCGTGGTAGGGGAAAGGTTGGATGGCCGATGGTTGAAGGGTCAAAGAGGTTTTTGTTAAAGAGAGCTTTCGGCTGAACCATAAGAATAAATGTTTTTACTTTCAGAAATCAGTTATATCCCTATAGCCAATTGGGGGTGGTTTTTGGGGTTGAAGGACGGTTGATGGGGCTTTGTTCCCATTGAGACTTTTGAACTACAGGTTGAGAACTATCTACCTGCAAAATTTCAAGAAAATTAGCAGAAAGCCGATTTCCATAAAAAAAGTGCAAGGTTCTTTTAAGTAAAAGTCTACGATTCTTTAATACGCGAAGGGGCTGCGCCCCACGTTTTTTTTTCTTTTTAAATCTTCTGGTATGTTCGTTACATTGTATAGTGGTTTAGATTTTTGAGGATCAATAAAATCTTGTCGAATAACCTCGGAAAGGCTGTGACTTATGCTGGAGGTTAATACTTCCATAACCCATAAAAAAAGGTGAAATTGTCACAGCTAATGAAGCGGCGAAGAAAATCATATGAAGGAATGCTCAAAGTAAAGAAAATTGTAAGATTGGCACAAAATCCCGAGTTTCATCGCTACGCTACGTACGTAATGAATCTTCTTAGTTGCGGGATCCCAAACTTCGGGATTTCCGTAAGCGTGCTTAGGTAGGGTTCACCAAAAGTGGTAAGTCTCCTTTTGCTTAGGGCTGGACAGTGAGAGAGAAGGTGTTTTACACTTTCCTGCTCGTCTATATTCTGACAGCTTCTGCAGAAATCGTAGGTTTCGAGACCTAAGCGTGCCGCATGCGTCCCTATCAGACCGTGTCCGGTCAGCACTCCCACTGTAACTGAGAGGTCTCGTCTACCGAGGCTCAGCAGTGAGGTGGTCCGCCTGAGATCGTAAGAGGGTCAAGTCGTTTTGGACAAGGTACATTTGTTAAGATCTCTCCAATGCTTTTCTGCTAATTGCATTGTGTGCTGTTTGCATCGGACTTTAAAGGTGGCCCAAGGCGTATCAACCCTTTCTTTTCCAGGAAGGACAGTGGCGGTCGTGCCTTTCCTAGCCAGTTCGTCAGCTTTACAGTTTCCCGTTATATTTAGGTGATCAGGCACCCATATGAGGAGGGTCCTGAACTGCTGAGCCATCTCGTTAAGAGATCTGCGGATTTCAGAAATAATTCTGGAGTTGTTAGTGCAAGAGCGCAGGGCCTTCAGAGCCGCCTGACTATCTGAGAAAATGTAGACAGTTCGGTTCCTGGTTGCTGGTTGATTTGTAAGACAGCCTCATGTACGGCTAAAACCACCTCCGCTTGGTAAACACTGCAGTGATCCGGTAGATTGAAGGAGACTTCAATATCAAGTTCCAGCGAGAAGACTCAGCCTCCCACTCGACCCTGGGCTTAGAGCCATCAGTGAAGAAGTTTATGGCATCATGAATACTGTGTGGTCTATTATTCCATTCACGAGGTGACGGGATGTAGACTTCGTAGTTCTTCGTAAAGTTAACCTCGGATGTGCGAAAGTCGGTTTCTCTGGGAATATTGACAGAGTCTAGCACCTTAAAGTGCCCTCCTCTAGATCCGGTCCAAGATCCAGATTCTTTTATTTTGAGCGCTGCAATAGTCCCATTTTTCCTTCCCACAAGGTTCAACGGAGGGAGGTACAACATAACGTTTAGGCCATCTGCAGGTGTGGAGCGAAGTGCGCCTGTTATGCATAACTCCGCACATCTTTGCACTTTCTGTAATTTGTGTCGCATAGTGGACTTCTTCAAGGTTGTCAAGGTTGGCCATCATACTAAGACCCCGTATAGGTAGATTTAGTTGGACAATCGCTGTATAGATCCATCGTACTATGTTAGTGGAGAAGCCCCATTTCTTTCTTAAGGATTTTTTGCAAGCGAAAAGCGCTATGTTCACTTTCTTAATGCGCTCTTCTGTGTTCTCATTCCAGAGGAGCTTCTTGTCCAGGGTTACTTCCAGATATTTGGCAGTAAAGCCTGGACCTAATATTCCGTACCGTACCGTAACAAAATTGAACGAATCTGAGCTCAGTTACGGCATTTTGACAGATGCCCTAAATGAAAACGTAAAGTGGCAAGTGACAAGTACAAAATGCAAACATGGTAGTAAAATTTCTTCCTAAACATGGAAATGCCACCGACTACGAATGATTTATTGCCCTCATAAATGAGCACAGGGCCGCATTGGAACGGACATTATTGTTTTATAAAAACAACAAAGGGTGTCGTATTTTACAACACTAACCTACTTATTATGATTATTTCTAGAAAAAAAGGAAATGGTTTGAAAGATTGTTTTGTAGGGTAATAATTATAATATTTCAAGTCATTTACTGCTCCAATTTTTAAAAAAATTGTTAAAATGTGAACAAGTTTTTTAAATAGCTAACGGATGCTAAGGTTTCGTGCCATTCTTACGGCACCATTACGGACCATTCGAGAATTTAACGAACATTCGGCAAGTTTATTAAGTCAATTTAGGTCGGTGCCATATGAACACTTATGTTCGTAGGTTACGGTACTTACGGTTACGGTACGGCACGGAATATTAGGTCAGGGCTTAAATTTGAGCCTGATATTGTTGAGCCGGGGAGGAATTAAGGGTGGAGTTTTATACCTCCTCGTAAAGGGGACTAACTCTGTTTTTTTCAGGGTTAACGCTGAGTCCGCGGATGGCAGCACAGTTTGAAAGAGTTACTAATGCTGCCTCTATGAGATCACAGAGGACTTGTGGAAATTTTCCTTCCTTCCTCCATGCGTCGCAGCAGCTCGTTCACTGTCACGACCCGTAGAAGTGGAGAAAGTACTCCTCCTTGCGGGGTACCTCTCCCTTCGGACCGAGCAGTCGCCAAGGTTTGAGCTCACGATCCTGCCGGTTAGCATTTGATGTATAAGAGACACCAGCGGCGCCTCGATCCTCAGTTTGGCCAAGGGCTGGGTAATGGCGTCCCGCAGCACGTTAACGTGTATTCTTTGACTTGGAGTGATTTTTCTATGGTTGAAGCCAATGAGTGAACAGCAGTATCCTTAAATCTACCCTTTATATAGGCGTGCTGCGCGCCAGAGAGTTCCGAGGTTGGTATGGTCTGCCTCAGATATATTTCAATTAGCCTTTCTAGAGTCTTCAATAAAAAGGATGATAGGCTGATTGGCCTGTAGTCTTTGGGTGTTGTATGGGAGACTTTCCGCGCCTTGGGTATAAAGACCACTTTTACCTCTTTCCAGCTAGAAGGAATACAGTTGGTCTGGAGGCACCCGGAAAACATGGCCTGCAACCAGGGCATGATATGACTAAGCGAAATCCTAACACTCAGCAAATTATCTGAACTAAAAAGAACGCGCCTAGCATGGTATTGTATTAATCCCAACATGAACTAATTCTTGTAAAGCCATAAGCTAAAATAAATAGATGTGTACAATAACAGTGATTTGATAGTAGAATAGGCACAAAGAAAAAATATTAAACGAAATATAGTATTAATGAACATAAACATTTAGGTCTGCAATTTTTTTTATACAAAAATTTTACGTAATTATGATATTAACAATTCTTATTATCAAAATACTTATATAAGTTTTTTTTTTTTCTGCAAATATCCCTTACAAATCAGATGACGAACAACTTCATCTTTAATGGAAAGATGCTTGCTTCCTCTTGTTGGTAAATTTTATTCAATTGCCTCATAGCAAAACCCATTTTTATCGAGATGGTGTAATTCTATCCTCTCCATTTTTATCTCGATCCTCCCTCAGATATTGGATTTATATTAAATCGGAAGAAGCCTCTGATATATCTCAGTGAAAATTATATAATATTCTTTTGTTGTTATTATATGTATACAAGTATATGTGTATCAGACAGCAAATCTGGGTCAGTATGCTGTCAATTTCCTTATAGACAGAAAGTCTATTACGTATATAGCCAATTTCTTTATGCGATATCCTTGAATTTGTGTATTTGTTTTTGTTGATGGTAAATACAAAGATGAGTGAAATTGAATATTAGAAGAAAATAGAGTGCTTGAATTGTTATAAGGTGTTATGTAGTAGCCAGATTAAATGGGAGAAAGTAAGGGGATATTTTTTTTTTGTAGATGACGAAATTTTCTTTAGCTTATAATTATTAAGGCTTAATTAGAAATACACATACAGGATATGTATATACGTATAATAATACAGAAATTGTAGCTTAAATATTGGCGTATTGTGACTTTTGCAAATTAATCAACTTTGCTTCAATAAAATGTTTATAAATTATTTTTAATTATTATTTTAAGTATTTCTTTTTAATTATTATTTAAAGGATTTCTATAGAGGCAGAATGAACTGTCCTATAAGAGTTTTTTCTCCCTTCTGACAATTAATTTTCTAAGCCCATTGGGGGCCTCGGTAGCCTAGGGAGTAAGACGTCTGGCTACCATCCCAGAGATCCCGGGTTCGAATCCCGGCCAGCCCCACGGTCGTTCGCCTTTTCCACTTCCCACCTATATAACTTTCCATATTTCTTCTTCCCTCTTTATATTCCTGATTCCTCCTGTCATAGCCTTTCTTAGCCCTTCCTAGCTCCACCAAAGCGCATGTCATCGGTTGGCTGATGAAATTCCACTCGTTTCAGGAAACATAACACTCCAGCAAGTTCTTTCTCGAGGCCCCACTATCAAAGTCGCAATAGTAATGGTTAGTAGGTAGGCTAAAAATATCGCAGCTTCATCTCCGACTAGAGCTGTTCGACATTGCACTCGAAGAAAATAGACTGTTAACAGTATAAAGGGCTTTCTCGATGCTCTAGTCTTTCTCATAAAAAAAAGCTTCATTCGTGTTTTTCCCCCAAGTCAAGGCTTCCTTTTTCAGTGAGTTTTCTGATAACACCTAAGTTGACAACATTTTTAACTCCCCCCTCGGTGTTGGATTCTTCTTGATGACGTCGTATTAACGCTAACTTTACAGCTGGTCTTTCTTATACTCCCTCGCTGGTTTTAACTGTAGCCCTTCTTACTTATCTATCAGCTGCCATGGTTGTCTGTACAATGATCTCCTCACGCCACGTATTTCTAGCGAATGTTTCATCCAAGATTAAAACTAGAGTTTTGTTCCTAGAGGTACACGTTTTTGGTGACAAAGGCTGTTATAGCTCCTTTTGACGACAAGTAACGATAAATATGTATAAATATAAATTATGTAGAGCAAAATTACCTTTAATTTAAGACATTACCCGTGGGTGTAGAATGGACTGTTCTGGAGATATGACTCTGAAACTCCGCCGTTCAGCAAAAAATGGAGATTTTGCCAACTTTGTGCGAGTAGCGGCACGGTTTAACGTGCTCCAATCGTGCTAAAACTTTGGCTATCTAAAAATCTACAAAGGCTGATCATTTTGTGGGGTTCCCGTTGATAAAATTCCGACATCGATTTCTTACGGTAACCCTAGTGCACACGTTGGATTAAATTTCCATTCTTTGAGTTTTGATGTTTCAACAATCTCTGCTACTCGATGCATTAGATTAGGTTAGGTAAGATATGGCTGAGCTGTTGGTTTAAGCTCATACACTTAAGCCAGAAGGATAGGCCCATTGTGATGTCATAGTGATCCCACTTTAAACCTATTGTTAAAGTGTCGTTTCTTCGCTAAAACCATCTCGAGGAAGTAATGAATCTTCTGAGTTGCGGGATCCCAATCTTCGAGATTTCCGCAAGGGTGTTTAGAAAGGGCTCGCCAAATGTGGTTAACCTTATTCTGATTAGGGCCGGGCAGGGACAGAGGAGATATAGTACACTTTCCGCCTCGTCCAGATTCTTACAACTTCTGCAGAAATCGTAGGTCTCAAGACCTAAGCGGGTCGCATGCGTCCCTATCAGACAGTGTCCGGTCAGCACTCCCACTACAACTGAGAGGTTTTGTCTCCCGAGGCTCAGTAGTGAGGTGGTCCGCCTGACATCATAAGAGGGCCAGGGTAATTTGGCCAAAGTGCATTTATTAAGATCCGTCCAATACTTTTTCGCTTGTTGCATTGTGTGCTGCTTGCATTGGAGTTTAAAGGTGGCATACCACCAAGGCATACTAACTCTCTCCTTTTCTGTAAGCAGAGTACCGGTAGTGCCTTTCCTAGCCAGTTCGTCAGCTTTACAATTTCCCTCTATATTTCGGTGACCGGGCACCCATACGAGGAGGGTCCCGAATTGTTGAACCATCTCGTTAAGAGATCTGCGACATTCAGAGGTGGTTTTAGAGCTGGTTGTGCAGGAGCACAGGGATTTCAGAGCCGCCTGACTGGGCAGATGTAGACAGTCCGGTTCCTATCGCCTTGATTTGTAAAACAGCCTCTTGTATGGCTAGAACCTCCGCTTGGTATACACGGCAGTAATCGGGTAGTCGGAAGGAGATTTCAAGCCCAAGTTCCAGAGAAAATACTCCTCCTCCCTAATGGGTCGCAGTGTGTTGGGAAAAGCCGCCATCTTGAAAAAGAGGTAGAGGTCGTTTATACTAAATAACTAGTTTCCATGCAATGATAGCTGAAAATTATCACAAGGTGTTGGAGAATAAAATTATCTACAAAATGAGCCCTCAACGAGGTCTGTAAGTTGATTTGGCTCAAAGTTATGGCCGCTCAAAGTTCAACCTTGATCATGTGGTTGGGGTTGAATGCAGTTTTTGCGATTAACTCGTAAGATATTAATTTTTGTGGATTAATGACGATTACCAAGCTTACAGTGCTAGTAATTACCTTTAGAATAAGCCCTTAATCGTCGTTCTCACTTATATAGTTTGCGAGTAATCCAACGCCAAAGTTCGTACTGCACGTGCCTGAAATAGCTGATAACGCCATTTTTTTGAATATCTCCTTAACGGTTGCTCATATGATAATGTAGTAAGCAGCAGAAATACGGGTATTAAAATATCTTTCAAATGAGCTATTGACCGAAACTCTATGTCGTTTCATGTCCGCAACATAACGGGTGAAAAGTCAACAACGAAGGTTACGACACTTCCAGCCAGTTTCGCGTGTATTCTCCAACAGTGATCATTTTCAGCTATCATTGAATGGAAACTGATTATTTGGTATAAACGACCTCTACCTCTTTTTCAAGATGGCGGCTTTTCACAACACACTGCGACCCCACAAACTTGGTTTTAACATTGTCAGTTGTACCCAAACAAATTCCAAAAAAAAAAAATTTCGTACATCATGAAATGCAATTTCATGAACTTTTTTCGACTAATTGCACTGGACTAACAAGTAAGTACCAAAAACTGTAAAGTAAGTACAAAAAACCGTAACGAACTACGATTCGTTACTAATAACAGCGAGCAATAATAACAAGAGTGATTCGGTAGAGCTCAAGGACAAGTAAAAGAGTTAAACATATGAAAGAAGAAATAAGCAATAACATTAAGGAAAAATTCAAAAAAAATATTAACAAACACGCGAAGCAGATATGTTCTATGCAAAAAGCACAAGAGTATGAACGAAACAGAAATTTTCCTTGATTCCCCTTCCTATTGCAATGTTTACATTCAAATGGAGGCAACGTGGGATCAGAGCACGTGGCGGTATAGAATTCGAGTATGTATGCGGTTAAATTTCGTGTTGGTACAGCACTCGCGTTACTTAATTACAGTTGTATTGTCCCTTATTGTTCACTCGTACTTCCCCTTCATTTTTTATCTTTTTTTCATACACATTGCGTGTAGTGTGAAAGTAATGCTGTCTCCTTTTATCATAGATATTACTTCTGTGATATTTTGACTTTTTCACTCGCATTGAAATTTTTATCAGCTGATCTCAAGGACAATGAAACATTTTTGAAAATTTGTTCTAGCTCATCACTATTATTGCTCGCTGCTAATAATCCCTCTCTCAACAAAGCTTTAGAAAAATAAATACCCAGCAGGCTATGTGATTCTCTTTTGAAAGTTTCACTTGGAAGCTTTAAGCTTCCTACCCCGAAGAGCTTTCTAGCTATAAAATACACCGCTTCACCAGGGCAAAATGAGTCTTCGTCCCGAAGAGGTCACCTTCTCCGGTCCTATACCGTGTCGAGATGTATGATCCGGCCCGGTAAAAACACATACAGAGCACCAGTGAGATGCTGCCCAGGCCATGACGAGGTGTAAGATCAAACAATGTTCCTGGCAGCGTTTTCTATACCGTGTCGAGGGGAATGTTGCCCAGGCCTTGTCGAGGAGTACTATCCCACAGTGTTCCTGGCAGCATTTTCTAGACGTGTGTCAAGGCATTACCCCACCAAACACCGATAATATACCGAATACCCCACTAAACCCATATCCCCGAAGACCGCCCTATTAGCTAACCCTAACACACATGTAGCAGAAAAATAGTAAGTAGCTGCTTACCGATACCAACATGTATCCAGAGATAACAAGTAGGTAGCTGCTTAGCCATACTAGTAGAAACAGGCATTCAAATTGTTAGTATATAAGCATTTTCGGATATATAAAGAGGTAATATTTTTGTAAGAAGGTGCTCGTTCTCGCAAGACCGTTGACTACTCCAGAGCTCCCGGCAACCTCCATTAAAAAGGAACTTTAGAGAACACCGGGTGTATTTATTTATAATTAATATTAAGGAATGGGGGGGGGGCAACCCACATGGTGAACACTGCGGCCAAGTTAGTTAGGCCTCCCACTACCGGAACAGACTATCAGCCTTCCAGCTGAAGGCCAGACGGTCTTTAACTGATGAAGACCGGACTTGAGCAGGGCTTAAAAACTCTCTGATAAACGTTCTTCTTCTAAGCCAGATCAGAGCAGAACATTCGCAAAGAATATGTGTGATAGTCTCATCGCCTTCCAAGCAGAGTCGGCAATTTGTCTCTTGAGACAGTCCTAGGTTGTGGAGGTGATACTGCAGTACTACATGGCCAGTGAGATAACCCACCAGCAGCCTTAGGTCCGCTCTGTTTAAAGTGATAGTGCCCCTTAAGGCAAAGGGTCTTATAAGATCCTTAGCTTGTCTAACACCTGGGACTGACTCCCAATAGGCTAGGTATATTCCCTTAATCACTCCTTTATCAAGGGCTTGGAGGTGGGCCAAGAGATGCCACAAAAGGGTTCTGGGCCCTGGAACAACGTCTCAGACCCCTCCCTCGCGAGGCTATCTGCAGCCTCATTCTCCTCGATACCCCAGTGTCCGGAGACTAAGCAGAGCGAGACCTAATTTCTTCTGGTCAGGCTCTAGAGTAAGTCACTACTATTTTGGAAGAAAACTCCCACGTTGAGAGTGCCTTAATGACAGCTTGGCTGTCAGAAAAGATTTTAATGTTGGCGCCTTTCAGAACTTTCTCAAGGTTGAGTCTAGCGCAGGTCGTAATGGCATGTATTTTAGTCTGGAAAACAGTGAGCCACTCACCCATTGTACTCGAGACCTTGGAGTTGGATCCTGCGACACCAGCCCTTGTGCCATGTTCCATCTTTGACCCGTCAGTAAACCAGTGGAGATGTTTTGGATCCCCTGGAAGAATAAGTTTCTCCCACTCAGAACAATCCGGGATAATTGCTCTGAATTTCCTTTGGAAGCGCAGTTGACTAACCATATAGTCGGATACTCAGCTGGAACCTAACTGTAAATGGCGGCCGTTATTAGAGCAGCAGCCTAAAATTTAAGCCCGTGCTCTCGACGACATTATGTTCCAAAAAAAGGGGTGCACATAGCCCGTGAAACCATGCTTTATTCGAGAACAGTTAATTTTTCGCTTCTGACCGTTGAATTGGCCACGTAGCAGGGGTCCGCAACCCAAATGCATTGGGGTGCCACAAAAATAATAATTAAGGGGCCACCAAAAATTAATTAAACCTTGGGATCAAATTCAGAAGCTAACGGCCCCCATTTAAATACAAGTGGATTTTCAGGGCAGGTCTGCAGGTAGGGCCCAATGAAGGTCCCCATTCTTTTGAAGGCCGCCGACAGACCGTAGCCTGGCAGGTATGACCCGCTGGCTGGCTGGTAGGCTGGCAGGCATGACCCGCTGAAGGCGATACATTCCATTACAATACAGTCTGACAGCCCCAATGAAATTTTCAGACTGAACAGAAGTTCAGATGTTCGGGTCCAGACCGACGCAGCCTAAAGATTTTTGTCAGTATTCCTGGACTGCAGGCCGCATCCAGCTGGCGGTCGATGAGTGTGTGGTTATACTTGCCCTAAAGGCAAGTAACCTTCAGGCCAAGGTCTGCCGGCGGCCTGTACGTGAAGGGGGGCCACAAAATTTTAATTTATTGCACATTCCGAATTGTCTCTTCGTGCCACCAGAGATCTTCTCCCGTTACTGACCGCTGGCATAGCTCATTTGATGTAGATGTAAATGTAAAGAATGGTTCTTTTGCATGATAACAAAGATTACCCGATAAAATTAAATTTTTATTATATTTTTTTATATATGAAAAAATGACTGCTAAATGAATCGCTCAACATATGCATATTCTAAGCGGCACCAATTTGGAGCTGGGTATAACCTAGGATTTTTCTTGCATACAAATAAAGTATAGTAGAGGTCATCACCCCACTGGAATGTAGTGCCTAGTCCCGTCGAAAAAACTAGCAACAGGCTCACTAAAAAATTTTGGTGGCAGCGGTGGGATACGACATAATCAGTATCCGCTACCATATACGGGGTAGTTCTGAAAGAATAGGTACCTCCAGCTTTAAAGAACATCAAATACCAAACAACTATTAGCCCTTCCAGAGGCCTGGAGTGGGAGTTCGAGTGGTACAGTAAAGATTTAATTTTATCCATCAAGGAAATATTAACATGGGGGTGGGGCATAGTGAAGGTGTGAATCTCAGCGTGGGGAATTTACCTATTCAAGTTAGAAGGGTGAGCTTTGTGATAAAATTTTACAGCATTTATAGGAAACTGTCCAGAGAAAGGATATGCAACATAAACATATCACAACAAATGTGCTGCTATTCCATGTCTATTTCTCTCCTAGAGATGTTATATTCTGAAACATTCTTTACTATTTGCTTATTTTCAATATTTGTACTAAAAAACCTCATTTCAATTATCATTTCGCATGCCCATAAACTCTCAATTCATAAGGAACCATTAATGCTAACCCATTATAGTACGGAAATAGCATACAATACTACAGTGTTATTAGAGCAACAATCGCTTTAGGGGTTTTTGTTTAGTCGTAGCCACAGGTTCTCGGAACTATCAACAAATGTAACCGCCATTCTAGTCCATTTTCCGCCCCTTAACAAGTGTTATATTTACATTGAACAAGCCTTGTTGCTACAGCTTAAGAACGACGGGTTCCAAATCGGATAGACCATTGACATTCCTGGGACTGTTCTCGAAAATTCAAAATTACAAGAAACTAGAGAAAGTTCAAACCTAATTTGGTCATGATCTGTTTATGCAGCTTGTTGGGCACCCCTAGAAGGTGACATGGGAACGCCCAAGGAATACCGAATTACTACAGCCCAAGCTCCAAAGGTTTTGCTGATGAGATAGAGAGAGAGTGCCGGGGAGATTTGGTGTAGAATGTCCTAAGGATAATCCATGTTTTATGTATGTCGGCAAGGAAGGACATTCGCCATCAGTAGCCCTTTGTAATGTCTATAAAATGAAAAGGACATTACAGAAATGTCCACCCCGGCAAAAGTGGGGGGGCTGATGGCGAAAAAAGGTCTGAACATGGGTTAGCTAGCGGAGACATTTGGTATTCGTAACCACAAGGACGAGGATGCGGTTCGAAATGGGGTTTGTTAATAGAAAAAAATCCCTCTGAAATGGATTAGTTAACCCTCCTGGAGGGTTAAGTCCTTGTAATTGAACGATAGCAGGCAAGCATACAGAAATATCAAGATTAATACGTTGGCAGTTCTGGTGGTACTGAATATATCTATGATTTGCAGGCAGGTGCAAAACTTGAGGGACCGGGGGGATGGGAAGAAACTCACTGTGTCAGCACAAGTGAGGGATGATTATTGGAGTTTGTTGTATTGTATAATACATCAAGCTACCGCCAGGAACACGACCAACTGTCCAACTGTACATGCTTTACGGGGTACGGTTTACTTATGAAATTCAAGGACTTGAACAGCAGCATGCTTGCGATCATGTTATGAATTATTTATATTCTTAATGTGAAGTAAAAATTTCTGAAATAATAAAATACTCACTGGGGATAAATTGGAAATGTATGTAAATCGGGGGTTCATAAACCCACATTATTGCTGCAAAAAAAAATGTGAAAAGATGTGATAGGGAAAGTTTTTTTTCTTTCTTTATATACACATATACATATGTACACATCTTTCCTGCACAAGAAGGACCTTTGTGGTGTTTTGTTATTATTGTTGTTATTGAAAATCTTTAGTGGTAGCTGCCCTCCGCCCCCTTATGCCAACAAAAATGAATAAAAGAACACTTATTTGCTACCATTAGAAGGCGGTCTATAAAGATTATGTTTGTATCATGTTCTGTTGAATATTTTATGAATGTTGTTTGAGAGAATTAAATTAAATATAGATAAAAGCATATTGCTATTAAGGCTTTTAAGGACCTTAAAGGCAATGCTAAAAACCTTCAAAGAAAACAGTCTGCACAATTTTTTGTATTAAGTGAAATCAAATATTTTTCTCATTTTATATATTACGTCATTCAATAAGTTCATAAGCTATTCCTACACGAGGGACCATGGTTCTGAGAGCACGACCTTTTTTTGGGCATGGGAGGCGTAGGAAGTAGCTCGTGCTCATGTGGTCCCTTGTGTATGAATGGATATAGGATGACTTATAGATACGGTACTACCATTTTCATGTTCTTAAATTTCAAGAGTACAGTTTTAAATAGGGTTAAAAAAAGTTGTAAGGAATGGAAAACACGAATTCCTCACGCTATTTCTTCTTCTTCTTCTTCTTTGTGCCCCTTTAATCCCTCATGGGACATAGGGCGGAAACAGTTGCCCTCCAGCGGACTCTGTTTTGCGCGACAGCTCTCAGCTCTGACCAGGATCTCCCAGTTGTTGCGGCCTCTGCTAGTAGGGTCCTCCTCCACGTTGTTCTAGGTCTTCCAACTCGACGGGATCCTTGCGGGTTCCAGTCAAGGGCCTGTTTGGCTAGGTTTTCGTTATCGCGTCGCAAGGTGTGGCCAACCCAATTCCATTTCCTTCGCCTGATTTGGTCGTCTATCCTTTCTTGGCCGGCACGGCGCCATAGCTCTTCATTTGAAATTCTATCTGGCCAGCGGATTTTTAGGATACGACGCAGGCATCTGTTGATGAAGACTTGTAGGCGCCCTGTGATGAATTGGGTGACTTTCCATGTTTCGCAACCGTACAAAAGAACTGCCTTAACGTTGGAGTTGAACAGCCGCAATTTGGTGTTAGTTGAGATCTCCGTTGATCTCCATATGCGGAACAGGCATGCATATGCGCCTCGTGCTTTATTTATTCTGGAATTGACGTCTTCTTCTGTACCGCCATTTTCGGTAATAATGCTACCGAGGTAGCAGAATTTATCAACCAGTTCCACGTCACGGTTATTCAGCGCAGTTCGTTCAAGTGTGTTTGCATTTATCCGCATTTCTTTGGTTTTGTTCGGATTCAGCCTTAAGCCTGCTAGACTACTTTCTGTTGCCAAATTGTTTAACATGTTTTTTAGCTCCTGATGTCTGTGGGCCAGCAAACAGATATCATCTGCGTAGTCGAGGTCCTTAAGGCGGTCTAGCAAACCCCATTGTATGCCGCCTGTTCTATTATCTAGAGCGTCGACAAGGATGTCATTTATTACTATAAGAAATAGTAATGGCGAAAGTAGACATCCTTGTCGTACTCCTGAATTCACCTCGAAGCTGTCGGATAATTTTCCATTATGGAGAACTCTGCATTTGGAATTGTTGTAAAGGGCTTTTATCAATTCTATTATTTTATCAGGCAGTCCACGTCGCCGTAATGCCTGCCATATAAAGCTCCTATTAACCGAGTCGAACGCTTTCTCATAATCTACGAAAGCAAGGTAAAGGGGGGATCGGAATTCAGTAGACTGCTCCACTATGATTCTCAAGGTGTTAATATGGTCTATACATGAGCGGCCCTTCCTGAATCCGGCCTGCTGCCTTCTAAGCGTTCGGTCTACTGCCTCTCTTATCCTTGATAATATAACGTGGGACAAGATTTTACCCACAGTAGATAATAGACAGATGCCTCTCCAGTTGTCGCATATTGTTAGGTCCCCCTTTTTGGGTATTTTGACTATGATACCTTCCGTCCAATCCTCCGGAAAGGTACAGGTGTTCCATGCTATTTCCAGGATTGGCTGAAGCGCATCTGCTATGAGGCTTGAATCGGCTTTCAACAATTCTGCCGGGATGCCATCTTTTCCAGCTGCTTTACCATTGGCCATCGCATGAATTGCGGTTACTATTTCCGTCTTGGATGGGGCCCGGGTGTTGATTCTTATCGGCTGTGCATTGTTGCTGTTTTCCTGAGGTTCCTGTGCAAGTGAACCATTCAGGGCGGCGAAGAAGTAATCTCTCCATCTTTGGAGTTGCTCATCGTCGCTGCACAACAGCCTCCCATCCGCACTCTTTACGGCATGCTTTTTAGTAGAGTGCTTTCCCGAGAGCTGTTTAGTAATTTGGTACAGGACTTTACTGTTGCCTGTGTTTGCCGCGTTTTCCGCTTTTTCTGCGAGCTCATTTATCTGCTGCCTTTTATCACGCCGCACACTTCTCTTTGCTTCCCGGTGTAATTGGGAATATTCCCGTTCAAGTTGGTGACGTCTTTCCGGGTCGCTTGTAGAGTTTACGTTATTTTTGAGGGCCCTCCTGCGTTCTATTTTTTGCCAGGTAGTGTCCGAGATCCAATGTTGCATGTTTCTCTGGACATAACCGACGCTCGTTTCCGCAGCCGTCAATATAGCGCCCTTTGTTCTACTCCACAGCTCTTCAATATTTGTGTCGTCAGAAACGGTTTGCTGGTTTAATATTTGCTGCAGGTTTCCAGCAAATTCTCGCTTTTTAGCGGTCTCCTGCAGAAGGTCAACGTTAAACCGTCTACGGTTTATAACATCGCGTTGAACGTTTCTGATTGCAGCGATTCTAAGGCGAATAGTTGCTACTACCAAATGGTGGTCGCTTCCAGTGTCCGCTCCCCTGAAGCTCCTGACATCCTCCAGAATGGTTCTCCATCTGCGGCTGACGGCCACGTGATCTATCTGATTTCTCGTTCTACCATCGGGTGATACCCAGGTCTCTTTGTGTATCTTCTTGTGGCAAAAGTAAGTTCCACCTACCATTAGTTGATGGGAACTACAAAAGTCAACGAAAAGCTCACCATTGTTATTGGTAACTTGGCTTAGGCCTTGTTTTCCAATTGTTTGTTCAAGACCGGTGTTGTCGCGGCCGATTTGTGCGTTTAAGTCACCCATTAATACAATGATGTCTCCCCTTGGAATAGAGCGAAAAACCTCATTCAGTCGCATATAGAACTCGTCTTTGATGTCATCTTCTGCGTCTTCAGTTGGAGCATAGCATTGGACTACCGTAGTACTTCTTAGCCTGGTACGCAGGCGCACGGTAATAATCCTCTCAGAAACTGGTGACCAGCTAATGAGGCTGGACCTGGCTTCTTTGGTGAGTATTACGCCAACGCCACTCCTACGGCTTTCAGTTTCATTTCTCCCAGAATATAAGAAGGACTCACCATTTGGGCAGATATGTTCCCCCGCATCGGGCCATCTGGTCTCGCTAAGTCCCATGATCTTGATTTTATATCGATTCATCTCGTTGAGGACTTCATCCAGCCGTCCCTCAGCAAGCATTGTTCTCACATTCCATGATCCGATTCGTGTCCTTGTTCGAAAAGCAAAGGTCGTCGTCGTGTTGTCCATCCGGTTCCGAGGCATTGTTTGCCGATTCGTAGCAATGGTGTTTTTTATGGGAGCGGGTTGCTAACCCTCAGCCCAACCGACTTAAAACTCTGTTTTGTGGCGCAGAGAGCTCGCCATTCGCCCGTCTCCCGTTAGCTCCTTCCGAAGAAGTACCCCAGGGGGCACCGCGGGGAGGTGGGATTAGGACTTGCTAACAGGTCTGCTAGGTGTTTGTATGCAGTGGATCTTCTCGGATTTTTACAGTAGTGACAAATCGGGTGTCACCACCTTCCAAGGTCTTTGTTAGCCGTTCGCCCCCTACGCCCCCCCCACGCTATTTCAGGAACCTCAAACTCAAGAACAGCTACAACCTGAATCAGCCGTCTTCATCTTACCCGTCTAAATTCAGATACATGTTAATCAATTCAGACACTCATATCCTCGGAAGGTGGTGGCACCCGATTTGTCACTTCTGTTAAAACCCCAAAAGTCACTGCAGACGAATACCTACCAGACTTGTTAACAAGTCCTAATCCCTCCTTCCCTGTGGTGCCCTCATGGGTACTTCTTTGGAAGGAGCTAACGGGAGACGGGCGAATGGCGAGCTCTCTGCGCCACAAAACAGAGTTTTAAGTCGGTTGGGCTGAGGGTTAGCAGCCTGCTCTCATAAAAAACACCATTGTTACGAATCGGCAAACAATGCCTCGGAACCGGACGAACAACACGATGACGACCTTTGCCTTTCGAACAAGGACACGAATCGGATCATGGAATGTGAGAACACTGCTTGCTGAGGGACGGCTGGATGAAGTCCTCAACGATATGAATCGATATAAAATCAAGATCATGGGACTTAGCGAGACCAGATGGCCCGATGCGGGTGAACATATCTGCCCAAACGGTGAGTCCTTCTTATATTCTGGTAGAAACGAAACTGAAAGCCGTAGGAGTGGCGTTGGCGTAATACTCACCAAAGAAGCCAGGTCCAGCCTCATTAGCTGGTCACCAGTTTCTGAGAGGATTATTACCGTGCGCCTGCGTACCAGACTAAAGGCCCCCATACACGGTCCAATTGGTTGTACAGCGAAGTGCGGTTGTACAACCAAAACTATCGATTGTGGGCCGGTCGGCCGATCAAAATACATTGCGCTTATAGGTTTGATGAAAATCTGGTTGTACAGCCAATTTGACCGTGTATGGGGGCCTTAAGAAGTACTACGGTAGTCCAATGCTATGCTCCAACTAAAGACGCAGAAGATGACATCAAAGACGAATTCGAAGATGGTAGAACGAAAATCGCCGCAATCAGAAACGTGCAAAACGATGCTACAACTCGTAGACGGTTTAACGTAGACCTTCTGCGGAAGAGCGTTAAAAAGCGAGAATTTGCTGGAAACCTGCAAGAAATATTAAACCAGAAAATCGTTTCTGACCACACAAATATTGAAGAGCTGTGGAGTTCGACAAAGGGCGCTATATTGACTGCTGCGGAAACTAGCATTGGTTATGTCCAAAGAAACCAGCAACACTGGATCTCGGACACAACCTGGTAAAAAATAGAACGCAGAAGGGCCTTCAAAAATAACGTAAACTCTACAAGCGACGCGGAAAGACGTTACCGGCTTGAACGGGAATACTCCCAATTACACCGGGAGGTAAAGAGAAGTGTCCGGCGTGATAAAAGGCAGCAGATAAATGAGCAGACAACAGTAAAGTGCTGTTCCAAATTACTAAAGCACTAAGCTAAGCTAAGCTCTCGGGAAAACACTTAGCTAAAAAGCAAGGTAAAGAGTGCGGATAGAAGGCTGCTGTGCAGCGACGAGGAGCAACTCCAAAGATGGAGAGATCATTTCTTCGCCGCCCTGAATGGTTCACTTGCACAGGGACCTCAGGAAAACAGCAACAATGCACAGCCGATAAGAATCACCACCCGGGGCCCCATCCATGACGGAAATAGTAACCGCAACTCATGCGATGGCCAATGCAATGGGGTTTACTAAATCGCCTTAAGGATCTCGACTACGCGGATTATATTTGTTTGCTGGCCCACAGACATCAGGACCTGAAAAACATGCAATTTGGCAACAGAAAGTAGTCCAGCAGGCTTGAGGCACTGATAGAGGCGGATGGGCCATAAGACGAACTGGGAAATTTCCCGGTGGGCCGGCTGTTCAAAGGCCCGCAGGGCCGTTGGTTGAAAGTACCTGTAAATGATCTACATTTACTTACCGAAAATAAAGAACCGGAATGTATTTTTCATTTTCTTGACTAGTGTTTGAGGGACTTTTGTACATTTTTTTCTCCATTTTGCACTATTATTTGTCTATATAATTAACTAGCAAAAAAACAGGGTTCGGAAATTCTCACTCATGAGCGACTCATTTAGACTCATTCCTCACTCACGAGTGAGGATTGTTGGATTTACAGTGCCCTCACTCGTGAGTGAGGCATTTTGATTTGGAATTCCCAAACTCACTCATGAGTATGAGTGCACTTGAAATTCGTGAAAATGCTCTTCCTCGTGAGTGATGCTCTTCCTCATGAGGCAAACTCACTCAAAGGTAGATTTGTTTTTTGTTTTATATTGTAATTTTCTGTTTACGAAAAAAAATAAAATAAAAATAATATTGTATCTTGTTGAATTAAAAAAATGATAATATAATAATAATAATAACACATTCCTGTCTGGAGTGTTTTCGTGCAAACTTTCGCTTGTAACTGGTAAATTTTAAAGTTTTTTTTATGTTGTAGCATTTTATAAAAAGTCATAACTTTTAAATTATCAAATATTTCTTAATGAAATTTTCAGGGAAGAGTTCTGATTTCGTTATAAGTCGGATATCAAAATTTTGAAAAATTCGAGATGGCAGTTTCAAAATGGAGGATGAATTTTGTAATTGTGCCCTGATTGTGCTAAAAATCGGTACCTGGGGGTTTTGAGGGCCTCAAATTACGAATTTGTGCTCAGAATGCGAGAATTCAAAATGGAGGATGCATTTTGTAATTGTGTCCTGATGGTGCTGAAAATCGATACCTGGGGGTTTTGAGGGTCGCAAATTACGAATTTATGATCAGAATTAAGAAAAAAAAGCGTTTGATATGTTTTTATCCTGCCGTCATTACTGACACTGGTTTGGTCCTGAAAAAAGACAGTTGCTGATTCTCGTAAATGTATGAAAGCTTTTGGAGTAAAACAATGTATTTAATTTTTTTTAATTTCCTGAAAAACAAACAAGTGGACTAATAGAATATCTTTTTGCTATAAATTGTGGTTTATTTGATTGGTATCGCGTATATACATATGTACTTATTAAATTTTATAAAGGTTGCATATACATATGTAGATAGCTGATACAATTGAAGAAGAAGCGGAAGATTTTATCCATCATTAAGATATAAAAAAACATACTATAAAAAAATAAAAGAAGTGGAAAAATACGCCATCTACAAAGGCAAAGCTGCGTATGTAGTAACAATAATAAACGGAGTACAACTATATATTTATATCTGCAAACAGTGCATTGTTCCTCTTCACAGAGGGATCTGCTGCGAAAAATATCACACAGTTAAAAAATATTGTAGTATTCTAGTACTTGGAACAGATATTTGAGGGTACCGAAATTCTCATTCTCAATTCGTGGAAATGCTCTTCCTTGTGACCGATGCACATTCTCGTAAGGCAAACTCACTCACAGGTAGATTTGGGGTTTTTCTGTTTTTTATTGAATTTTTCTGTTGTTGAAGAAATAAAATCAAAATAATCTTGTATTTTCTTGAAATTGAACAAAAAAAAAAATAATAATAATAATAATAATAACAATAAATAAAATTTAAAATCTCAAAAAAATGATATAAGCAAATCCACTCATTGGGTTTAAATAAACAGTAAAATAAAATGTGGAATAAAAAAAATTGCAAACTTCATCACTTGAAAATTTACATCTAATTCTCTTAGAGTAATAATTTATATAAAAACGTGAACGAGGATATTTTTTTAGTTTTATGCTTGAATTTCATAACGTTATAATACCTACATACATATATATTAGGGTGGAGTGAAAAAATTGTTTTTTTACAACGGCTAGGGCATACCTGCAGAAAGTTGTCATTTTAGCTTACAAATGAAGACAAAAAATATTATTCACCTCATTGCATGTTAAGAGGTGCCCCAGATGGTATAAAGATTTAAAAAAAATTACAAAATCAGCCTTTTGCCCACCTCGAAGATTGGCTTTTTTTATTTATGTTGTACTCAAAATAAACATTAAAATTCTTAATTTTGGCTCATTTTAAACACAAACCAAACTATCACGCAAGTTTTAGAACAAAACTTATCATGTAAACTACAAACAAGATATTTTTACCATTTTTACAAATTTTAAGAAAACCTCATATTTTAAGTATAAATGGGGCACTATATGTTTATAACTTTCATATTTGACCCTAAAACAAATTATAAACAATGCAAAATTACTATTTCAACGATTTTTCAAAATTTATGGATGTATCAGATAGTCTAATAGCAGTATATTCACACAATTTTTTTTGCAATTGGATTGCATTGGGGCACCTCTAAACGTCATCACAATAAAATAATATTTTGTCAGTTTCATTTACTCATACAAAGGCAACTTTTTATTGCTATTCCATTACAAAAGCCAAGTAAAAAAAATTCTCCATATATTATCGCTCCACCCTAATATATATCAGGGTATGAAAATTCTTACTTATGAATGACTCATACCTCATTCATTAGGGAGTCTTGTTGCCTTTATAAGGAATTTTGTTCTGAAACTCCCAAACTCACTCATTAAATGAGTGCACTTGAAATTCGTGGAAATGCTCTTCCTCGTGAGCGATGCACATTCTCATGAGGAAACTCATTAAGAGGTAGTTTTGTATTTTTTGTTTTTTAGTTTAAATTTTTCTGTTAATGAAGAAACACGAAGAATAGGCTTGCATTTTTTTAAATTGAAAAAAAAAAAATTAAATCAGTTAAAATGTCGTCAAAAAGAAAAATTGATTTAAACAAATTTGTTATTTTTGATAGTGAATCTAAAAAATCGACATGCTTAGTGTGTGAAAAACTAATGGCGGGGAAAAATGTGTATAACATTAAAAGACATTATAAATTAATTCACAAAAGAAATATTATGGAAAGTGATGAACTTGGTGAAAACATAGAAAGTGTTGAAAATAGTGCAGCATCAACTTCAACAAGATCAAGGGTTAAGAGATATTTTTCATCAAATTTAACAAAGGACCAATTTCTAAAGTGTTGTTTAGGACTAATAACTGTGAAAAATATTCCACTAAGAATATTTGACGATCAGGATTTTTTTAAAGTTTTGATTGCTCCTTATGAGAAGCAATTCGGTTTGAATTTGAATTCTAAAAATATTGTGGAATATACAGAAAACGCTGCAAAGCAAATTCAAGAAATTATATCAAAAACTATTAAAAGAAAAATGATTTCATTGAAAATGGACATAGCAACTCGCTTGGACAAAAGCATCTTAGGAATAAATATACAATATATAAAAGATTCAAAAATATGCATTAACACTATAGGTAAGTTCAAACCTTTATATTTATTATTTCATTGTTATTTTTTGTTTTAATGTATTAATCCCATAATTGCCGTTTCAGGGATGATTCAGCTTTATAAAAAACATACTGCTGCCATGCTTAAAGATGAAATTCTAAAATGTCTGAGGGAGTACAACATCGACATTAAACAAATATACTCCAATACCACAGATAACGGAGCAAACATTTTAAAAGCTTCGAAAATTCTTCAGGAATTACAAGAAGAAAATTCGAATGAAGAAAGTGAAATTACATCCGTTAGAGATGAAACAATTCACACCACATTAGCGTCGGTGTTTTCAGTTATTAGGTGTGCTGCACACACAATCCAACTGGCAGCGAATGATGTTATTAAGACAATTCAAAATAAAATAAATGAATGCAGAAACACTGTGAAAAAGTTAAGGACAGTAGTCAGAGGAGGATACACTAATATTGCAATGCCAACATTAGATAACGGGACTCGTTGGAATTCAACATTCGATATGATTAATTCACTGTGGATTTTAAAAGAAAATGTTGAAAATGAAGAAAATTTTGCTGGCTACGACGATGCTATCGATTGGAATTTTATTTCAAATTTTGTGTTAGCATTTGAGCCTTTGGCTGAATGCACAAAAAAACTTCAGAGTGAGCAGTACATTCTTGGAGATTTTGACGTGACAACGTCTATTAAAACGATGAACGCCGGCTGCATGCACGAAAAATGATGACTCATTGTCCCGTTATGTCCCGTTATGTCCCGTTATCTCCCGAAGTAATTTTAAAAATTTGATCGTAGTAATCTTAAAAATTTAATTAAAATTGTCAATATTAATTAGATTAAATTTGTCAAATTGTCAACAATAAGCAAAGCAAGCCAAACACTCTGTCTCCTAACTGGGTGCCGGTGTATAAGAAAATAGTGAACATTACACTGACGAAAATTGTGAAATGCAAACGAAAAAGCATAGCGGCCACCTCAAGAATGCGGATTACCATTTTCTTCACAACACCTTCGACATGGATATCAAATGAAAGAGTATGATAAGTAGAACACCATAGGCAATAAAGTATATTCAATATATCGTTTGGTCCATGGCGATCATCTCAAGCGGGCGGATTACCATTTTCTTCACAACCCCTTCGAGATGGGTATCAAATGAGAGAGTATGATAAGTAGAACACATAAGCAATATAGTATACTCAATATATATCGTTTGGTCCATAGCGGCCATCTCCAGAGGTTGGATTACCATTATCTTCACACCCCTCGATATGGATTTCAAATGAAAGGGTATGATAAGTAGAACACCATAAGCAATATAGTATACTCAATATATCGTTTGGTACATGGCGGTCATCTCAAGAGGGAGGATGATCATTTTCTTCACTACCCTCTCGACATTGGTATCAAATGAAAGGCATTATAAGAAGAATGCCATAGACTATGTCTTTAGATTCATGGCGGCCATCTCAAGAGGGCGGATTACCATTTTCTTCACAACACCCGAGAAATGGGTATCAAATGAAAGGCTATGAAAAGTAGAACACCATAAGCAATATAGTATACTCAATTTATAATTTGGTCCATGGCGGCCATCTCAAAAGGGCGGTTTACCATTTTCTTCACAACCCCTTCGAGATGGGTATCAAATGAGAGAGTATGATAAGCAGAACACCATATGCAATATAGTATACTCAATATATCGTTTGGTCCATAGCGGCCATCTCAAGAGTGCGGATTACCATTTTCTTCACAACCCCTTCGAGATGGGTATCAAATGAGAGAGTATGATAAGTAGAACACCATATGCAATATAGTATACTCAATATATCGTTTGGTCCATAGCGGTCATCTTCCGAAATCAATTTTCCCAGATTTGTTCTTTTTTCACTATAGCTTTTTCCTATCGCAGACTGTGTCCTCATAATCTTATTTTATTGAAAGGCGTTGCAACGCACGCGGGTTTTTGCTAGTTTAATATAAATGATTCAATTTTATTCATAAAAGTATGCAATCATTTCATCAATGTTTTCTCATGACGTTGTCACGTTAAACTATCGTCCGTAAACCCTCTTTACAGACAACAAATTTTGACGTGACAACGTCTATTAAAACGATGAACGCCGGCTGCATGCACGAAAAATGATGACTCATTGTCCCGTTATGTCCCGTTATGTCCCGTTATCTCCCGAAGTAATTTTAAAAATTTGATCGTAGTAATCTTAAAAATTTAATTAAAATTGTCAATATTAATTAGATTAAATTTGTCAAATTGTCAACAATAAGCAAAGCAAGCCAAACACTCTGTCTCCTAACTGGGTGCCGGTGTATAAGAAAATAGTGAACATTACACTGACGAAAATTGTGAAATGCAAACGAAAAAGCATAGCGGCCACCTCAAGAATGCGGATTACCATTTTCTTCACAACACCTTCGACATGGATATCAAATGAAAGAGTATGATAAGTAGAACACCATAGGCAATAAAGTATATTCAATATATCGTTTGGTCCATGGCGATCATCTCAAGCGGGCGGATTACCATTTTCTTCACAACCCCTTCGAGATGGGTATCAAATGAGAGAGTATGATAAGTAGAACACATAAGCAATATAGTATACTCAATATATATCGTTTGGTCCATAGCGGCCATCTCCAGAGGTTGGATTACCATTATCTTCACACCCCTCGATATGGATTTCAAATGAAAGGGTATGATAAGTAGAACACCATAAGCAATATAGTATACTCAATATATCGTTTGGTACATGGCGGTCATCTCAAGAGGGAGGATGATCATTTTCTTCACTACCCTCTCGACATTGGTATCAAATGAAAGGCATTATAAGAAGAATGCCATAGACTATGTCTTTAGATTCATGGCGGCCATCTCAAGAGGGCGGATTACCATTTTCTTCACAACACCCGAGAAATGGGTATCAAATGAAAGGCTATGAAAAGTAGAACACCATAAGCAATATAGTATACTCAATTTATAATTTGGTCCATGGCGGCCATCTCAAAAGGGCGGTTTACCATTTTCTTCACAACCCCTTCGAGATGGGTATCAAATGAGAGAGTATGATAAGCAGAACACCATATGCAATATAGTATACTCAATATATCGTTTGGTCCATAGCGGCCATCTCAAGAGTGCGGATTACCATTTTCTTCACAACCCCTTCGAGATGGGTATCAAATGAGAGAGTATGATAAGTAGAACACCATATGCAATATAGTATACTCAATATATCGTTTGGTCCATAGCGGTCATCTTCCGAAATCAATTTTCCCAGATTTGTTCTTTTTTCACTATAGCTTTTTCCTATCGCAGACTGTGTCCTCATAATCTTATTTTATTGAAAGGTGTTGCAACGCACGCGGGTTTTTGCTAGTTTAATATAAATGATTCAATTTTATTCATAAAAGTATGCAATCATTTCATCAATGTTTTCTCATGACGTTGTCACGTTAAACTATCGTCCGTAAACCCTCTTTACAGACAACAAATTTTTTTTTATCGTGACTGGCTAACCTGCGAATTATCTCTAGAAGATTTATTTTCATCAAATCCGTTTGCTGAACTGCTATATGCTGCAATGACAAAACGCAAACAAGTATTGTTGAATAACGATGCTTTCGTTGCGGCGATATATTTAGATCCTAGATTCAACTTCGAGAACTCAGCGATCCTTACAGATCAACAAAAGAATAATGCAATTGTGAGTATTTTAACAATTTCCTTGATATAACTGAATATCTAACATTATAACATTTTTTAGGATCATCTTCTAAAAACATTTGAAGTAATTCAGCAACTGGAATCTTCTCAAAATTCTTCACACAATGAAAATGAAGTTGACAATACAAATTTGTCTAGTTCATCATTGGGTAATGAAAATCGTCCAACGTCATCCGAGAGTGCTTATTCAAGACTGGCCCAAAAGCTAATAGTAATGAATGCTGAAATGCCAACGCAAACATCACATACGAGGATTCTTCGACAACGATTAGCTGTATTGTCTAATAATAAAAGATTGCCTCTCAATACAAATATCTTGCAATATTGGAAAAGTCATCATGATAATGACCTTAAAAAGGTAGTGCAGGTTGCACTTGCAGTTCCAGCAACACAAGTCTCTGTTGAAAGAGCTTTCAGTGCCTTATCATTAGTTTTAACTAAATTAAGAAATAAAATGTCAAATAAAACAATTAATAATATATTAATTACTAGATTAAATTTTCCATTAATTGAAAATGTAAATTTGTCTATTTTAGAGCAATAAAGTTACTATAATTTCAAAACAAAAATTCTTTAATTTAATAATTTTTTCAATCTACTATTTAAAAATTCTTGACGTTTTTTTTTGTTTACATATCGTGTGTGAGCCGTGAGGTTACTCATTTAAAGCTCACTCGCACTCACGAGCAAAAAGTCAAAACAAATAATCCTCACTCATGATCATGTGGAAGTTGTGTATACATGCTCACTCGTGAATGAGTGGAAGCCGAAGTGACAGTTTTTTCTTCACTCATGAGTGAGGTACTGATTTTCAGCACAATCAGGACGCAACTACAAAATTCATCCTCCATTTTGAATTTACAAATTCGGAGCACAAATTCGTTATTTGCGACCCTCAAAACCCTTAGGAACCGATTTTCAGCACAATCAGGGCACAATTACAAAATTCATCCTTCATTTTGAATTCTCGAATTCTGAGCACAAATTCGAAATTTGCAACCTTCAAAACCCCCAGGTAACGATTTTCAGCACCATCAGGACATAATTACAAAATTCATCCTTCATTTTGAATTTACAAATTCGGAGCACAAATTCGTTATTTGCGACCCTCAAAACCCTTAGGAACCGATTTTCAGTACAATCAGGGTACAATTACAAAATTCATCCTCCATTTTGAATTCTCGAATTCTGAGCACAAATTCGTTATTTACGACCCTTAAAACCCTAATTTACTGACTTTCAGCTCAATCAGGACACTATTGCAAAATTCATCCGCGCTTTTGGAACCGGCGGAAACACTTTTGTAAAGTCATAGAGTAAAAACATGTTTTTATATTACCCACTGGTAATGTTATAGTAATAAGAATAAGCAAAATTTAAAATGTCAAAAAATATCATATTAGCAAATTCTGTCATTGTTTCTGACTAATTTGGAAAATAAAATGTGGAATAAAACAATTCCTAATATTTAATCGTAATTACAAGATTAAATTTTCCATTAATTTAATGTCGATTTATTTTTTTCCTATAATTCCAAATTCCTTTTCATTAAATTTATTTTTAAATTTTGCCTATGTTTTAATTAAAAAAAAAATTCAATATACATATATTTAAAACTTTTATCACCGCCTTTTACTATTTAACAATTCTTGGCGAAGTTTTTTTGGGTATCCAACGTGAGTTCACTCATTTACAGCTCACTCGCGCTCACGAGCAAAAAGCTAAAACACGTAATCCTCACTCATGAACATGAGGAGGCTACTCATACATGTTCACTCGTGAGTGAGAAAAAGCCGAAGTGAAAGTCTTTTTACTCACTCACGAGTGAGGCGATTTTATAATGAGGAATTTATAACTTCTCACTCACGAGTTCCTCATGAGTGAGAATTTCCGAACCCTGAAAAAAACTGAGTTTTTATATTTCTTCTTCCAACTGCCCATGAATAACTCTCGAACTTTTATGTTTTTTTATTATGTGGTATAGATGTTTTAAAATTCTGTGACATTTGGCGCATGCTGGGGTACAAAGCTTTTAAAAATGCTTAAAAGCTTGACAAAAGCTTCAAAATCACTTGTTTTCATTTAATCAGTTACGGCTGCGTATTGCCAGAGGGAGGTGTATTTTTCTGGCGCTTTAATGACTATTTAAAAAATTGACAAATTCAATATGAAAAAAGTAGTTTCATATATATTTTTTTATTTTCAGGGTTTTGTATTTTACTCCTTTGCTACAGAAAAAATATGTAGCAATTTCTATTACAAAACACGAAATTTGTGTCTTTAGCATTTTGATTCCTAGTTTTCCGCCAGTTGGGTTTTGCTATAGCATGTTATCTGTAATAAACCTATGCTCTATTTATAGTCCAGTGGATAGCGGTTTCTGGCTCCGAATTCTTTCGGACAGGACCGAGTCATGCAAAATTTGGCAGAAAGTAGGTAGAAGCTCAAGAAACAAAAGTTATCTTGTGTTGAGATGTGCTTTTTCCCTTCTAGGGGGTGCAAATTGGCACACTCAAAATAATTGCAGAAATCGATAGAGGGGTGGATTGAAAGCAAAATATATTATATAGATGTTTTACTTTAAATCAAAATTTCACAAGTTATTCGCGATTGAAATTGTTGATTTTGATCTAAGATTTATTGTTGTTTGTTCTAAAAAATGCATGGTTTAGAGAGGTTTTTCATGAATAACTTAAAAACCAAACGTTTTTTCAAAACACATATTGTAAAAGAACTGAAGCTTTTAGAATAATAAATCGATTGGCGTTTTATTTATTTTTGTAGATGAAACAAAACTCGAGATATGAGTCTTTAAAGATGACAGTTTGCTCGCCGACGACTGCATACTCACCTTTCGACGTTAAATAAAGACAAAACGACGAATTTTTGGAGAAAAACTTATTTAAGGTACTTGAAAAGACCTTTAAAATGAGGTAATATTCATTAGCATCGATACTAACGGAGTTATGATAAAAATAATCCGGTTGTCTCCATTGTTCGGCAAAAAAGCAACGAGTGCGTTCATGACAAGAATTGAAAGTAAACGAAACTCATGTAACTTTGTTTAGGTATTAACAATATGTTCTAAAAGTTTGAACGGTTTAGAATGTGAAAAAAATTTTGAAATTTTTGAAAAAAATTCCTTTTTTCCCCAATAGATAAAAAACTAAGTGAGATACGAAAAAACTGATAAGAATGGCTTTTCTTGAAGAAAATTTTGGTTTTTATTTCGATTCTGTGCGATGAAAACCAATTGAGATATCTTCGTTGAAAGTTCGCATATGGGTGCGAGGACCACCTTTCCCGAGCAATTTCAACTTTACAATCTCAAAAGGTAAGGGTTCTAAGCAGTTCAACTTTGCAGGCCCTGTAGCCCTTGAAATTCCCTGCGAATTGAATTTTGTAGCGATTATATATCTTCAAAACTGAGGAAGTTATCGTTAAAAAACCAATCGCATTTTGCAATGAAAATATCGAATCAGGTAAATTGTATTAATCTCGACAATTTTACAGCATTAATAAACACATCAACACAAATGTGACCGAATGTATGTATATACGTCTAAGCGTATCTTCATAGACAGCACACATGTATAAACGTATGAATACATATATGTACATATGTATAAAACGTATTTATGCATGTATAAAATAGCTCTTACTTTTGGTTTGGAGTCCCAATTGCACTCGCTCCAAGTTGCGATAAGAAAAATATGTGCCCCAGCTTTAAAATTACTATTGGAGCACTGAAAAATCGCTCTGGATACCTCAAAACAAATTTGATTTGCTTCTCCCGCCATTAAACTACTTTTGGGGCACTCAAAAATTACCCTTAATGCCTGAATTTTCTTTTGGAGCGATTTTACTCTGTAGCCAATTCTTAACATTTACTGGGGATTTAATTCAATATAAATGTATCATTTTAAAATTTCCAGTTGTTGAAATTTTTTCATAAATTTCTCAATAAGGGTAGTTCTTCCAGGTACAGACGTTACAATGATTTGGAAATAAAAGTATAATGCACGATTAAAAAATTTTTAACTGTTAAAAACTAATTTTGTTGTGAATCTCGTCATATGGGGTTTGGATAGGGGTGAAACATTCAACATAAATTACATTCCAGTATATGAAAGAAAGCTTATTTTACATATTTAAACATTTTAATAGAAATATTGCTTAAATTTATTGTTTTTAAATTTTTTGTCAAAAGGGGTAGTTTTCACCCCCTAAAAACAAAAAGCACGCATCAAGAACATATAACTTTTGAAAAGGAGGGTAAAGTAAGCTTAGTTACCAAATTTCACAAAAATCAGTTCTGCTCGAAAGAATTCGAAGGTTATACACTATTTTTACCGCTATCCACTGGAATAATAATTTTAAAGCAAAAATGCGTAACACCCTGTAAATGTATATTTTAGCCTTATCCGGAAATTAAAAAAAGGGCCGAAAAATATCATTTCCCGGGCCGCTAACATGTTGCCCATCCGGCCCTGGACACTGACATATAGGAATGGACTACTGATTGACAATTCTGAATGGCACCATTTTTCTCCAGAAATAGAAAACCTTTTTATGTAAACAAAAAATTTTTCTTCCAATTTAGGAGAAAATAAGTGATAAGATGCCTGTTATAATTAATAGAAATAAATTTCCATCACCCATTTTTATTTATTAGCAGTTTTTTCATTAAATAAATGTATTTATTTCAAAACTGTGACGGTTACTTCCCCTGTTTAACGAACTTTTCTAAATAGCTCAAGAGTGAGACAGAAGAACAAAAACTATACCTGTCTATTTTTCTCTAATTGTGTTTACATCGCTGACATGCGCTGACGATTAATAGGAATTTAACGTGGGAGCAAGACAGCAATAGTTTTTGGTGCCACTTTTTTGTATGGGATTTTTCTCATTTAGCAGTCCATTACTATATGTCAGTGGCTTAAGGCTAAATCCGACTAAAACTAAAGAAATGCCGATAAATGCAAACACCATTGAACGGACAGCGCTGAATAACCGTGACGTGGAACTGGTAGCTATATTCTGCTACCTCGGTTGCATTATTACCGAAAATGGCGGGGCAGAAGAAGGCGTTAGTTCCAGAATAAATAAAGCACGAGGCGCATATGCATGCCTGTTCCGCATATGGAGATCAACCGAGATCTCAACTAATATCAGTTTGCGCCTATTCAACTTCAACGTTAAGGCAGTTCTTTTGTACGGTTGCGAAACATGGAAAGTCACCCAATCCATCACAGGGCGCCTAAAATTGTTCATCAACGTATCCTGTCGTATCCTAAAAATCCGCTGGCAGGATAGAATTTCAAACGAAGTGCTATGGCGCCGTGACGGCCAAGAAAGGATAGACGAAGAACAACGTGGAGGAGAACCCTACTAGCAGAAGCCGCAACAACTGGGAGATCCTGGTCAGAGCTGAGAGCTTTCGCGCAAAACAAAGTCCGCTGGAGGGCAACTGTTTCCGCCATATTTCCCATGAGGGATTAAAGGATCGTAAAGAAGAATGATATGATATGCTTAACGGCCAACACTACCCAATAGCCCAATCTACGCAAGGATTCCTTCAGCAGCAATAGAACCGTTTTTTTACGAGAGGGGTATGTATAGAAACGATATGAGGGTAGGGTAGTAACATGTTCACCAGAACATTTTGGCGTGAAAAATTAACACATTCACAAAGTGCTTCTGCTTACTCTCTTACTCTTACATCTACCATCTAATTAGCGGCATACATACAGATATCTCCGTGTAAAGACAAGAAAGTTACTCGTGATGAAGGAATACCCGTGTAGACCTGGAATACAGCGATGTCAGTTTGGGGAGAAAATGCTGAATGGGGTTTTTAGGTGGTTTTATTTTTTGTTTTGTCTTTAATTTTGTTCCTTCTTTTGCTAGTGTATCGATTTGTTACATATGTAAGAAAAACGTATGGGACAGCGCAAAGCCCCCCTAGCCTCTGGGTTGCTACGGCACTGGCGCGGAGGCAGTGGCGGCAAGAGAATTTTCCATACATTTTATTTCTCCCCGCCACACAGTGGGACCAAATCCAAAAAAGCTGCCCAAAAGTCTAAAAAAAGTTACTAGGGGGGGGGGGGGTGGTTCGAGAACACTTCCAATAGTGAGCAATGAGTCCCGGAAGGTTAGATTTTTTATACGGACTGATAAATTTTAGGTGCCACTTTAAATTTTTTGCTTATTTTTATATGTTACTAGCTGGTGCCCGGTACGCCTTGCTGTACCCATCAATGTGGTGGATGGTTGTCATTCAGCTCTTCCCGCTGCATTATCCGTTGTAAAATATATACGCTGGCCATTTTCGAGATGACCTACCAAATTAACCACAGTTGGATATCTTTTATGAATGGCAAATGAAAAAAAATGCCATAACGCTCCATTATTGCTAACATAACGTCCCATTTAATATTGTATTATTTCCATCGATCGTATTTGCATTAGCAGCACCAAAAACAGCTATGCCACTCCCTTTCGTGATATATTTGAATCTGTATTTGATTGATTTAACGGAATTCCAAAATTCATCATTTATGTGAGAATTGAACGTCTTAGACAATAATGCCGAATAGAGTACGACCCAACGATTGTCAACTTCACAATCGTAACCATTAACCTTCCAAGCTATCTCTTTGCCATTGACCTTAGTCGGTCGACGACGATACAACGGGTAACCATCGTCCCCGATTACATTTTTGAACATTTCTAACATGCATCACGATTCAATCCCCTCCCATTGTGGATTGCAAATAAAAGTTATGAACAAATCTGGCGACCATATTGATATTGGACATATGCTTTCCGACACACATTGCATCAACGTTTATAGTGATTTTCCAACGTTTGTTTCGAATTGTATCGATTTTTTTTACTGAACTTAACTAATATTGGTAAAGTGACCGCTCGGCTGCGCCAACTTTCATATTTTGTTGTTCTTTTCCACATAAGCTTTTGTCGAACACTACTAAATAAAGTCCATTTTAACATAAAAATAGGGTCAAAATGAAGAGAGGGAAGTGCTGTACCTTGTTCAACAAAAATTTTGCTTAAAAACAAACACATGCACAAATGCCTTAAAGATAAGGAAACAATACTCAGACATACACGTTGATATCCCATGTAAGAATAATAAGTTAATCCATGTACCCCGAGAGTATGAAAACAAACCGGTTAACCAAGTGCTAAATATTGATCCGTGTACGCCAGCCCAATCAATGAGAGTAACATGTAAACGCACTCCACTCCACTTCGTTTAATGCATTTATAATTTGACACCACTATCGCTGTTGCAATCCATTATTAGAACGATTTAACTTTTTTTATTTCATTTAATAAAACAAACCAATTTCGCATACAAATCATATCAATTCAATGCGAAGAAAAAATTTTCCAATAGGGATATTGACAATTCTTTTTCAAGCGCCATTACCAAAATACCAACAAACATAATCATGAAAACTATATACATAAACCTTGCTATTGAGGTCTTCTAACACAAACAACACCCATTCAGTCATTTCATACAGCCAATTTTTCAAACATCGATTACATACAAAACAATGGTTCATTTTTATATACAAGATTGTGAAAAAATGTTAACGTTTTCAAAACGCTATAAAAAATTAAGGATCCAAGCAACCGTGGTCGTTTAAAGTGGAATTTTCTTTGGAAGGTATGTAGAGTATAAAAAAAATGTAGCATGCCCATTAAGCAAGTATATAATACACAGTAAGCATCTACTACACGTAATTTTTATGAATTAGGATTATAAGAGTGCGATATATTTTGGACAAGAAGTAATATTGCACCTCTCTGCACCTCTGCAAAACTTGCTGGGCGTTGTTGGTAAAAGTTTAATCCTTCACATCCAAAAAAATTCGTTGCCCAAAATTGCCCCTCCGTGTTTTAAGGGGTCACATACGTGCAGCACATCCAAAAATGAGGGTTGTGGAGGGAAATTTTTCAACCGTATATTGCAAAAAAATTTGAAAACTATTAATACAATATTACTCATTGTTCCTTGAGAAACAAAAAAAAGATTATTTCCTAATAAAATAACTTGCTTTAAAAAAAATCGCAAATCGCTATTTCGACACCAGATCCGTAATCAGCGACCCCGAAAACCTCTAACTGAGAAGTTTTGGTATCATTTACTAAAGTTTTTAACTATTGGGAGAAGTTATGTTAACCATATTGAGTCAGTATTCCGACACCGGATTCGTGATCAGCGACCCCGAAAACCCCTGAGTGTAAAATTTGAGATTATCTAAGGCACTTTTTGACTTTTGGCCAGCTTTTTTGGATTTGGTCGCACTGTGGCGCCACCTGCCCATTGTGTCAGCAAATATGGTGGTCCGCGTATTTTGACCGTTTTTCCGGTCACCGTCGCTGCCACCGCCAGCCGCCGCACACAAGGACGGATTGCCCCTTCACGACGACAAAAATAAAAAAAATTATATAATATTTTAACTGACCAAAACTAACTGGGATACATTCTTAAATAACCACTCTATAATACAATACTACAAATGAACAATGGCGAGATAGTTATATAATTGGCTGGTAGCACGCGCTAAACTTCCCCTCTCTGACCCAAAGTTAACGCGAGAATCAATTGCACTCGAACTATCAACAGCTTATTGCGTTTGTTTTGTGCTATTTATATTTAGAGTCGTGGCATTTTAGTATGGAGGAAGAAGCGACAGGCATGTACATATTTTCAAAAATTTGTTAATAAATTAAAATGCTTATGTAGAATATAAGACGTTTTTCTAAGTATTAACTAAATGACTCCCTCAAACTGTAATTTCAAGATTTTCAAAAAAAGTTTCACAGAGTTCCACTTTATATCATATTTTTTTAGACGCAATAAACATTAGGGATTTTAAAAAATCTATAAAGCGGTCCTCATATTTCCCCCTTTATTAAACAGACCTTTTTTTCTAGATCGTGACGACCATACTTTGCGAGAGAGAAAGCAGCTTCTCATTCAAGTGTAACAAACGACTAGTGCAATATGTGATGGACAAGTTTTTTGTAATCAACCTATCTGAAATTTTATTAAAACATATAAAATATCAGATCAGTGTTTGTGACGAAGGTTGTCTAAATGGCGTGAATGTAAATATATGTAGGTACGACCGTTTTAACGATAAGCATGGGAAATGGCTCTGTGCTGAACGGAAGATCCCAAATATTGCTTCAAACTTACCTACTAGACCTCAATCTGCTTCTTCGAAAAAGATCCGTCGCAGGCTGACAAAGCTATTCTGATCGCAGCAAGCAAAGGAAAGAGGGAAACCAATCACAAGGGCTACAAATACCTGAGACAATACCATTGTGATAAATTCCAATGTGGACATTTTCAACTTGCTACTTCCTGTATCATCAGACCCTTGCTGTGTTCCTTTTCTATTTTTAAGTACTCCGGAGTAAAATATTAAAGGGTAAAGGGACGCAAAATTTGTCGATTTGAGTAAAACCTAACCTAATATTTTTGATGTTAGTTATTTCATTTGTATACAAATAAAACGTTAGAAAGATTTCCTACATAGTAGAAATTAATGCGACAAATTTTCAAAGTAAACGAAAGATAATAGTTTTAGATAATCATTCGAGTGAAATTTCATTTATAGACGTTTTTATATGAACAAAGCCTAAAACAATCAAAAGCCATCTATGAGCTTCTCAGTAAATGAAAAATAATTCACAATAGACACAAAGTATTGGCTTTTGCCTAGTTGATGTTAGTTGCGAAACTACTCTGGTTATCTACTCCTCTGTGAGACCAGGGAGTCAATTCTGGTTCGGTGCAGTGAAAACGTGAAAAAAAGTTTACGCTTGACTTTTTACACACCTTTTTTCACTTTATCGCTGCACTCAACCTGAAAAAGCGATTCTCGTTGCATTCGTGAAAACTTAATGCTGAATAAAGGCTGAATTGCTGAATAAAGGCTGAATTAAAATGTAAACTTTTCACGACTTCACTCTAAATTTCACGGTGTAAATAATTTTTGATTGTGCAAAGTTTTTGACAGTGGTTTGCACGGTATAAGAATCGCAAACAAAGGTGTAAACGTGTAAAGTGTTTTCACGTTTTCACTGCACCGAACCAGAATTGCCCCCCCCCAGGTGTAGTTCCAAGTAAAACGAGTCAAAAATAGCAGAAAAGGAACACGACTCCTATCGTGACCAGTAATAGGAAAAAACCTAAAAAAGAACACGACAAATTTGTGGTTGTGCTAGTGCTAATGCTTAGAGTGCCCCGTTTTCTTATGTAGTACCGAAGCTGCGGAAGAGGTGGCTAGCGACATTGAATACAATGATGACAACGACGATGTTACGTGTGACGATGAGGTCGACGATAAAGACCCTTAGATTTGAAAGCGAATGTAAATTATGTTTTTGATTTTTTACTTGTGTTCTTGACTGTTATTGAACTTTTATATTGACTATATTCATCTAATATTGGTTCGTTTTAATAGAGTTTTCCTTCTAATACAGAAGGCGCACTTCTTAGCTGGGCTGAGAAACATTTACCACTGCCACTGTGGCTCAGCTGGAGCATGCAAACATAGAAACAAAAAGATATACAGAAACAAATAATGACAAAGCGTGCAAGAGGAAGGGAGTCATGCCACCTCAAAAAGGGATTTTTTAACAGCAACTTCACTTGCTGGCATGCTAAAAACGCTTATATTTCTAATAACATTAATAAGCATGCGATTTACAGGTTCATACCTGCCGCGTATTTTGACCGTTTGGAAGAATAAGAGGGTCTTCCCAAGGGAGGCGGCTGAGTGCAAATCGGACAAACTTCGTTTTAAACTTCGATTCGACTCTTCCAATTTGGGAGGAGTAGTGAGGAGACCACACCTGGGAGGCATACTCGAGTAAGGGCCTGACTAAAGATATGAACAAGTGCTTAGTGATGAGGGGATTGTTGAATTCCTTAGACCATCTTTTTATAAATCCAAGGGCTAATCTGCCTTTGGAAGAGATATAATTGATGTGAGTGGAAAAATCCAACTTACAATCAAATCTAACACCAAGATCAGTTACAGGATTTACGCGAGAGATTATGTTGTGAACAAAAGTATAGTCATAAGTTAGCGGACCACGTTTTCTACAAAACGTCATGACCTCGCACTTGCTAATATTAAGAACCAGGTTGTTATTGCAACACCAAGAATAGAAGGTGTTAAGGTCTGCTTGCAGAAGTTTGCAATCCTCGGTACTCTTTATGAGACGGTACAGTTGGATGTCATCGGCGTAAATAAGGATATTACAGTGCTTTAGTAAGGTGACAATGTCATCGATAGATAATATAAAAAGAAGAGGACCTAGATGACTACCTTGCGGGACGCCAGAGGACGCTTCAATGTTTCTGGATTTGGCTCCACGAAATAGAACTTGATAGGTTCTCTCAGCTAAGTATGATTGGAACCATGCCACGAGGGCATTCGGAAAGCCTATTTTTTTTAGTTTGAGAGCTATAATCGAGTGAGAGAGCTTGTCAAAGGCCTTACTGAAGTCAGTATAAACGCAATCAGTTTGGCAACCAGTGACGAAGCCCCGAACAGTGTGCGAAGAGAACTCAAGTAGATTAGTAGTAGTGCAACGAGCTGCAAGAAAACCGTGTTGATTTGCTGAGATAAGTCTCTTACAGATAGGAGCAATCTCAGAGTAAATAATAGATTCAAGGAGTTTTGGTATACACGATAATTTTGCAATCGGTCGATAATTCGATATCTCGTTCTTGGATCCCTTTTTTTGGGCGGGGATTATAAAAGAGTTCTTCCATAAAGTTGGGAAGCACCCTGTATTAATGGATTTTTGGAGTAATTGCATAAGGGGATATAAAAGGGACCCAGCACAGGATTTTAGAACAGCAGGGGGAATACCGTCAGGGCCGGACGAAAAATTATGACTAAAGACAGGGGATGAGAAGGATTTGCGGAACAACGATGCGAACATTTCGCAAATCTCGGATGGATTCGTACTGCAGGAGTTCTGGTGCTGCATGGTGTTAGGGTAATTATCAATTTTTTTCTTAGTATTGATAAATTTAAAGAAAGTTCTGGGATCACCATATAGTCTGTCTTTCATGTTACTCAGGTACTCTATTACTACGTTTATAAGCGGAGTTTCCCTCCGGATGGAAGTT
Source organism: Thereva unica (assembly GCA_949987705.1). Classification (NCBI taxonomy): domain Eukaryota; kingdom Metazoa; phylum Arthropoda; class Insecta; order Diptera; family Therevidae; genus Thereva; species Thereva unica. Next base: position 2,520 of record CATLJY010000231.1, on the reverse strand, counting down.
TCGATCCGGAGTGAAACACCGCTTATAAACTGGGAGTGAAACTCCAGAACTTGGATTTTCGCTCCCGAAGAAAAAGCTGGAGTGAAACTTCGATCCCGGTTTATGTTGTGCTTATAAACGCTGACTTGGAGTGAGATTTTTTTCCAAGGGGGGAAAACTTAGTAAAGAAGAAGCTGGGTGTTTTATTTTGCTACAATAGTTTTTTTCTTTATTTATTGATTTTTTAAATACATTAAATTAAACATTGGGTTTACAATTTGTCTTTGCTATGATTTTAAATTTGAGCTTGGAGCTGCCATTTCAAACCAGAAAGTATTTTGGATTTTCACTCCCATTGCTTATAAACGCATCGGGAGTTTTACTTTGGACTGAAGATCCGGGAGTGAAACTCCGCTTATAAACGTGGTACTTGTAGAGAGTTTCGGAGAGTGCGTGAAATTGCTCATGGCAGTTAATAAATGCACAGAGACTCGCAGTGTCTTTCCTCTTCAGGTAAGTTTTCCAGAGTTTATTCTTCAGAAAGCTGGATTCCCTAAAATTAAGGTTGTTTTCAGGGAGGTAGTTATCGTCGTCATCACAAGATACCCATTGAACATTGGGTAAATTAAAATCACCTAAAAGTAGGATTTCGTCTTTAGAATCCATCATATCCTGGATATGATTTATGCAGGAAATTAAATATCATAAAGGTTATGACCTTTATCGTCAAGAGTGCTGAGCATATCGGGTGGGATATAACAGCAGATCAAGAACAGGTTATTGTGGGCAAGAGAGACTTTAAGAGCGAGAAGCTCATTGTCCAAAGAGTTGGAAAAACTAGGAAGCGTTATTGAAGAGCAATTGAGACGGTTACTACAGGCAAGTAGTAAACCACCTCCACAAGCCTCTCCGAGTCATTATATCTATCCCTCCGAAAAACTTGGAAGGAGGAGTCGAATAGTTCGGCATAGAGGATCCCACTATATAACCATGTTGCCGTAAAAGCGATTATATCTAAATCGCTGGCCGAAGTTGATAGAAACACATCGTGGGTTTTGGACCTCACTCCTCTTACGTTTTGGTAATAGAGGGTGAGCGTCTTAAGTTTTTGAAACCTGGCGAGTGTCAGGAGTGCGATGTACACGTGTGAGGGGAACAAAGTATTTAGAGAAGGCACCGGGAGGCCAGAATGTCGGGTCCAAAAGCTTTTCAGCGGTACTGGGTGGTGCAGACAGAACAAAGGACGCGACCGGTTTGGAAGAATTGCTAATCTTTCTGCAGGAGATTGTTTCAGGGTTTATTTCTTTTTCCTTTAAATAATCTTTAATTGACCCTGGCGTAGTGTCAGGGGAAAAGCGCGAAATGAAAATATTTCGCCGCCTGGGTACCGTCACAAGGCTGGTACAGGTTACTGAAGACCTAGTAACCCCAGCGTCAACTTGCTCACTAATATTGCCAGAGAAGTTAGATGACGTATCAGATGAGTTCATTGGAAGTAAAGGGGCGGGGACCGACAAGCTAACAGAGGAGTTCATAGAGACCACCTCTGTAAAAGTCGCTTTACGACTGCGTCTGCCTTTACGCTTGTTACAGGGTTTCGACTGGTTCGGAGCCAGCCTAGAGTCAGTCCCCATCGAAGGGTTCTCCACGGGTACTGTGGAAAGGCCAACGGTAATACCAACCTCTGGGGTGGCGGTGGCTGGAGGTTCGCATTGCACCTCCTTACAGTGAGCGGCACAGGGATGCTTACTATCGAAAACACTAAATTTTTCCGATAATAAGTTCAGGGCTGAGTAATTTTGAGTCGCTGTACGAGATAACGACTCGACTTCAGTCCTGACACGCATCGTACAACTTTTGATATCAGTTAGCACTGCAGAAAGGGGGGCCGAGGTTTCAGCTGAAACGGAAGAAGTAGGAGCACCAGGGTTAAGGATCACTGACTGCAAATCGTCGACGGTATCTAAGATATCTAATTATGTTAATCGACATATTATATTGAGATGATATATACATAACCCAAAAAATATAAAATATCTGTGTTATTATTTTTGTCGTCGTAAATTTGCTATCTGTCCCAGTTTGCGCCACTTGCAAATATGGTGGTCCGCGTATTTTGACCGTTTTCCCGGTCACCGTCGCCGCTTCCGCCAGCCGCCGCGTCAATCGGTGTGTGCCTTTAAAGTTCTCGTTGAAGACACTTGAGACTTGAATTAACAACCTGCTATGCGGATTCCTGAGGTCCTCATCCCTTAGTCAGACAAACTAATGTTTGACCTTCATCGGGCCGTGCCAGAAAGACCACGGCCTGCCGGCGGCCTGTAAGTCAATGGGGGTTATTAGTGGAGAAATATGTTTTACTTAATTTAACTCAATTTCTTAGCAATTTTACACTGTTTCTTGACGAAAAAATATTACGTAATATTTGTCGAGATCGCCTCACGTAATTAATAGACGAGCCCTTATATACTACCCGAAATAGATGCTACAACTCCCGAAATGCTATCCAATGATATGCAGGATGCCTGAAATTGAGCTGCT